>JAJMFM010000006.1:5544-173783 GCA_030574875.1 Taiozyma peoriensis
AAAAAAAAAAAAAAAAAAAAAAAAAAAAAAAAAAAAAAAAAAAAAAAAAAAAAAAAAAAAAAAAAAAAAAAAAAAAAAAAAAAAAAAAAAAAAAAAAACATAAACAAAAAGGCAAAAAGAATAGCTTTTGACATAATCAAAACTCTTGAAGTTGAATATCTACAGAAAAGATTTGGTTGAGAGAGGGTTTTAGATAAGTGTTGTGATGCTAGTCAATAAGTCCGGTGTCAAGTTCACGCCAAAGATTAAAAGTAGGCGTTCGCTGGCCTCCACAGCCAATAGCACTCCAGCTGGGAGTAGAAGAAACAGTGTCACACCTGCCGCAGAGAGAAAATCAAGTTTAACTGAAACTGATGATGGTAATGGAGAAGTTGTCAAGGCAAATGAAATTTCGGCAAAGTCAGATGATAACAATGATTCAAGCGATGAAAACTCAGATGAAGATAAGGACAACGTTGATCCATTATCTTCAAGAAGGCCAAGTGTATTGGCGGATAAACCACAAGAGCACAAACAAAGAAGACTCTCCACGTTAAGCAATACCTCTAGACTTGGGGATTCATTTAAGAAGCATTTGAATTCTGCAACATCTTCAACAGGAAGTGCTTCTGTCAATAATGAATCTTCAAATCTTAAATCAAGAAGACCAAGTCATGTCATAAATATCCCTGCTCCACAGGCTACAACTGGTAAAAGACAAAGAACAAGTGTTAGCTCCACTGCAACTAAGAAAAGAGCCAAGAGTACTGTTGCCACTGTTTCTGTCTTGCCTACTCCAGCTTCATCTCAAGTTCAAGTGTCAATTATTCCACAAACTGAAGAAGGTGGGAAAAAAGAAGTTGATGGTTTAGTAACACCCGATTTGAAGGGATTTTTAACCAAATCACAAGCAAAAGCTTTAGAGGACATTACTCCAGCATCTACTCAAGAAATATCAAATACTGTTGATGGTTTCAATGTCAAATCTCAAGTTGAACTCGATATAAAATTGCCAACTACTGAGGAAGGATCCATTCAATCAGTGATTGTATTAGATCACGATAAATTGAAAAGGGTAAACTATGAAAACCGGAAAGAAAAAGATATAATCACAAACTTCAAAATAACTAAATATGATCAACTTTCGGCAAATTTAAACTCTGTTGATTCTAAACTGACAGCAGAGTTTACGCTAGAGGAGAGTTCTTTTAAAATGATTGATCTTTGTAAACCATCTTTACCAGTTGGTAGAGTATCATCTAATTTTCTTCAAGCCAAAGAAGCTCAAAAATCAAAGATGCTTTTAAGACAAGAGAAGAGAAAAATTAGACAAAAGGCCAAAGAGGAATTAAAATCCATTGAAAGTTATGAAGAGGCAAAGCAAAAGGAATTAGATGAAGTAACGGGTAATCAAATTAAGAAACAGATAAAAGCTGAAGACATTTTCAAAGCAGCAGAAGATCCAGATTCACAACCTTCAAATACTGCAATTCAATTAAAAGTTGATATAAACGGTAAAATAATGGTTGATGAAGACTCAAGAATTGTGGATCGTCATGCCTTGGCTGATCATTCAAAGTTGGAAAGACATGATCAAAATCCATTTGAAAATTTGATAAATTCAGCTTCTTATGGTAAAAATCGTTATACTGATAAATGGGATGATCAAGAATTGACAAAATTTTACGAAGGTTTATATCAATGGGGAACTGATTTTGGTTTAATAGCACAAATGTTCCCATATCGGACACGTCGTCAAATCAAATCGAAATTTATTCTAGAGGAGAAAAAAAGACCAAATTTGATCGAACTTACACTATCAAGAAAGATAAAACTTGCTGATGATATTGAACTTGTCAAATATTCTGAGAGATCAAACAAATCATTTGATGATTTAGAAGCCTTCAACAACAAGTTGAAAGATCTGAAAGTGAAGCACGATCAAAATTTAAAAGAACTGTTAGTTGCCAAAGAAAAAGCCAAAGAGGAAGATTTAAAAAATCAAAAAAAGAGAGAATTAGAAGTAAAAAGTGGAGGAGGTATTGCTGGATTTGGAAGACCTTTGACAAGAAAGGAAAGATTGAATGAGTTGAGAAAACATGAGACTGTTATTGGTTCCATTGATGACGTCAAGAATAAAGAAAAGCAAGAGGAGGATGGAGTTTAATGGAGTTCACTCTTGCACTTAAATGTAAAAAGATTTACTCCCATAATGAATCAAGTTTACCGTGGTGTTCATTAAATGGAAGGTGATACTGCAAACGTTTCCATCGCTAGCTAACTCTAATCACCAAATCCAATCCTACTAGAAGGCAATGAAAGCTGCTGAGGCTTTAAAGGACTTTGAGTCTCACGACCATTATTTCAGTTGTTGATTTCCCTTAACGTCATACCTTATAGCCTTAAATAGTGTAATTATTGCACTCTGTTAATTAGGTTTCAAATTATAAAGTTTTACTACTTGATATGATCCACCCATTTATTGTCTTCAAGAGATGTGTGGGTGTGATTGAAGAAATAAGCTTTATCAATTATTCCAAATGATTTGAAATAGCCTTGTTTGTCCCCTCTGCTTCAAACTGCGTGTTTAAAGGTATATCCTATCAAATTTGAAACAACAACTATATGGATCAAAAATGGACATCCATACAATCTCAGATTAAATGACTATGTAGTATACTGCTAGTGGATGCTTAATGTGAAGGTATTTACTTTGGGAAAAAGTACCGATGTGAAGCCTAGTCATTACCATTTGTTTACAACTCTATATATGATGGTGTGTAAAAGCCATAAATCATATCTTCATACTTTTTCTCACCTTGGTTTAGAATGAAAATCTTGACTGCTTATTCTATCAATTAGAATTGTTCAATCTAGGCAATGAAACTGAGTGCTATTGTTATTGCTAATTTGCAGCATGTGAGAACTGTATTAAATATCTAAATACCCACTCCAACCTGATTAGAACAGGATAATATTCTACAAAGCAAAAACATTCATGAAACTTAACGGAAAATTAATCTGTTTAAATATATACAGTAAAGTCACAGACTCTTTCCACTTAATAACTAGGTAGAAAATAACGAACATCAAAAAAAAATTTATAAATCCATTCTTATACAGTCTGAATCGATTCAAACACCTCACTAAATTCAACCTTTGCAGCCTCTGGATTCTTTAACAAGAATTTTCTTAACAAATTCTTTCTAATCCCCTTTTTCAAAGTTTCTGGATCTTTCTTTGTATAATTTTTCAACACAAGATCGACTTTTTCTTTATGTTCATCTTCTAATAGAACTTTCAAAGTAGGTTCAACAAAATCAATCACATCTTTTAAAGATTGAACTTTTGAACGTAAAGATTGAATTTCTAATTGTAATTCATCACTTTGTGGTGGCCAACTTTTAATTCCATATTTTATTTTCAATTTTGAAATTTTATCAGAATCTTCTTCAGATAGTTTACCTTCTGGAGTGATTGCACCTTTATGAATCAAACTCAAATCAGATATAAGTGAGTTATTTTCTTTTATATCAAGTTCAGTTTTAGCTCTTTTATTCAAAAATTCTTGAGTCTTTGTATTTTCTTCAATAAGAACCTGTTGTTTACTAATCTCATCATATTTAGCAAATTGAGAACCTTTATTCTTTCTAATTTCGGCAATAGAGAACCTTTTCTTTGCAGATAATGGACGACATACTTCTATACGTACCAAATCACCTTCTCTTGCAATATTACCTTCGTCATGAACAAGATAATTTTTTCTCTTCATAATTTCTTTGTTAATAACTCTATCAAATGTCTTTTTCTCCACTTGAACCTTGATCGTCTTGTTCATCTTCCCTTGTGATACCACAAGTCCTAAAAAGTTCTGACGCGCCATTGTAATAGAGGTTATGGTGATCTTGTCAAATGATTTAACGATACCAATGAACCTAGAATATCCTAAAGGTTTAACACCATACTTAATTCGAAGTAAAGTAACAAATTTTTTTTTTTTTTCATTATCGAGAAAGTAGAAATCTTTCCGAGGTCACCGGGTAAAAGAAGAAAAATTTAGATAATACCGATGAGCTTGTTGTCATAGTAAAGTTGAAGTTGAAATAGGAAGGATGTGAAATACTTTTTACAAGTTAATTTGATTGGTCATATAGAGATTGATCTAGTCTTGACTTTGCTATTGTTGTTGTTGTTCTCAGTTGCTTGACAAGAGAGAAAAGATATGGGAAGCAGACATTGATTATAGGTTTAATCAATCAATATAAATATGTATCAGATCAAGTTTCTCAAACCACTCACACTTTCAAAGGATTCAAAAAGGCAATATCAACTCTCATCTACACTAACATTAGCCAACGATCTTGGAGATTTATTTTTTTATGGTGATTGTAAACTGAATATCAATGTTAGAATCCATTCTTCTAAAGATATCCTTCAACATTCTAGTATCTTAAAGGAGACATTATCATGGAGTGCTGGAAAGAGATCAGTTAACTTTCAAATAGGATTCAAGGCTAAGATTGGTCAATACGTTTCCACTTATGTATCTGTTGATAAAGAATCTCAACATCAAGTACACGATGGATTAAATAATGAAAATTTGACAACTGAGGAACTTGTAAAATTAACATTAGGTGATTTTTCTCAATTACCAACTATATTTCAAGAATGTCATAAAACAGAGTATTTTAAAATTAATTCACTTTCATTCTATCCAATTTCAAGTGAACTAATATTAATTCCTAACAACGATTCATCATTGCCTATAAAGACCAATAGACTCGCCATTCGAACTATATCTAAAATCATGTTATACGAAGAGTTATCAAGTAGTATAGCACGACATCTTTGGGATGCAGGTATAATAATAAATGAAATGAATGATGAAGATTTACTTGATTTGATTTCATCAAATACAAAGAGTCAAATTTTTAAAAAAATTTTAGAATTAGGAACAGGTATTGGTTTGGTATCGATACAACTTTGTAAAAAAATTCATAATGTTGAAATATTAGCTACAGATTTAACTGATGCCAAAGAAATATGTGATCAAAATATTTCGTTAAATGAATGTCAGGGGAAAGTCAAGTTTAGTGAGTTGGATTGGGAAACTAATGTTCAAACTGGAATTGATTGGGATCTCATCATAATCACAGATTGTACATATAATCCATTGTACTATGATTCATTGATCCATGTTTTGAAAAGAGAATCAAAGACTAATTCTAAAGTTCTATTAGCCCATAAATTTCGAGAACCCTTCAGTGAAATTGAATTCTTTATAAAAATCGCATTGAGTGGATTCCATTTATCCAAACAACGTTGGATAAACGTTTGTGATCAATCATTGGTTCATATTGGTTTATATACACTTTCATCAATAACATAATTTGGAATAAGTAAAACCCAGTAGTCTACAACGAACCATACCCTCGGAACTAAAATTTATATTTTAATGGCACATTTTGTGAAAAGGATAAAAAAAAAAAAAAAATAGGCGGCGCCTTTGAGCTAAAAAAATCTTGAATAGGGCCACTTTTAATTACAAAGAACAGCGCTTAAAACCCAGTATCGTTTGTATATGTGAATTTTATAACAAGCAAATTGAGCCCTTTAAGCTTGAGCTTTTAAATGCCCTTTTGACTAATCTGTTTGTTATATTTGGTTTGGTTTTGTAAGGTTGAATTTGTTCATTCCTAAATCAACTAAAGTTTTGAAATTGTCTTTGTCCTTATTAGTCTCCAGCTCAGAATAAAATAATATCTGTCAATATTTGGACACTATTGCTGATCTTGTTGATTCAAACCATTTGTTATCTATTCCGGTAGTTTAAACCTTTTGTAACAATTTATATGATACAATGGAGTCAAAGGAAAAAAGAAGAAGTTATATACGGAATGCAAGTGGTAGTCCAATTATACCCATAAGTTCCTCATTTCATCCTGATTTTAACATTAATAAACATTTAACCTCCGCTTCTTCTTCAACCAACTCTCCTAATACTTCCACAAGCACTTCATCTTCCCATAGAAGATCTCCAAGTGAACAACAACATCATACATCACCTGATTCCTATGTTCAATATCATCCTGATTATATAGCCAAAATAAAGACATCATCTGTGATAAAACTATTGTTGATAGGAGATGCAGGTGTTGGGAAATCTGCTTTAATCATAAGTTATTGTGATGATATATTTGAAGAAAACAACACAAAGACAACGGTAGGTGTTGATCTAAAAGTTAAAGTTGTTAACGTTGATGGTGGATATTTTAAAACGGTGATATGGGATACCGCTGGTCAAGAAAGATATAGAAACGTTATACCGTCTTTATATAAGGGGACAAATGGTGTTTTGCTTACGTATGATGTTACAGATATGAATTCTTTTGAAGCGTTATACCATTGGATACAAGAATGTTATGACAATTGTGATCTTTCAAGAACTGTTTTTTATATTGTGGGGAATAAACTTGATCAAGATGGTAAAGTTGTTGAAAAAGAAGATATTAAAAAATTGTTAAACTATGTAAAGAATAACTATCAAGGTTTTAAAATTAATGCAGTTTTTGAAGTTAGTGCAAAATATTCAAATCTAGTATATGGATTATTTGGTCGAATAATAAAAGATTTAGTTGAAAATAGATGTTTCTTTGATGAACAACGGTTAAGAAATAAAAGAAGTATCGATTTATCAACAACGAATGAAGATCAACAAAACAACTGTTGCTCTTATTAACCCTTCATCCATCACAAACATAATCATCTCATGTTACTTATATTTTACAAAATGTTTTACTAAATCCTTGCATAAACTTCAAAGTTCTCATTCATTTCATTATTATCAATATCTTATATCCCACTTGCCTCTATTTACAGTCAAATGGAATATTTATAGCTTAGCTTTAATGACAATATATATTTTATATATATATCCAATGCAAAACGGCCGTCTAATCAGCCTGGGCTACGATTAGCTCTGAAATATTTTTGTCTAAACTCGGGTAATGATGTAGCTGCTCTATTATCCTCTCCTTTGTAATCATCTCCATGGTTAACATACACCAATAACCTTCTTGACCATTTGTTAAACTCTTGAACAAGATGATGTTTCAATTCTAAATTTCTATGCTGTGGTATAAGCGTTGGTACAAAACTATCATTTGCAGTTGGCATCCAAAATGCTAATCTACCACCAATTGGTAGTCTTTCACTTGCAAATTCTAATAGATCGTAAAGTAAATTATCTAATGAGTATGGTTTTTTCGTTGGAATATAATCTCTAAGAGACCATGCTGGTTTCCCATCTCTTTCTATATACTCTTTACCTTCAAATCTTTCTGGATTTTTGGCACCCAAGACTTTTAAACCTTCTCTTATACCATATGGAGGATCACAAACTATTGAATCTATTCTCATATTATCTCTAAATGCATTATGGGTGAAATCCATAGTGCACACATCCATAAATAACAATGAATTTTTATACTGTTTAAAATTTGCCTTGATGGTATTCTTACCTTTCCCCTTTATTAATCTCCCATCTATATCAGAACCTACTGTTAAAGCACCAAAATATGAACCTGCAACTAAAAAGGATCCAGTCCCAGCAAATGGATCATACATTATATGTCCTGTATTCACTTGTGCTAAATTACAAGAGACAAGGGATAACTCAGCTTCAAATGTTGTTGTACCTATATAGCTTCTTCTTTTCAAATCGTATTGTTCTAGAACACCTTTTGATCTTGCAGTTAGTGCAATTTGTCTACCAAAATAGTATTTTGAAGGTAATTCAGCAGGTGTATGTATATCATTTGGAACGTAATACTCTAAAATAGTGAAAATTTCATCAGGATTTTTCATCTTAATCTTCCCATCAAATTCCACATATGAAAATCTTTCAATCATTTTAATCTTTGAATCATTACTTCTTGATCCCTTATATCCAATTATATCAAATTTAAATGAACTTTTTTTATATTTAGCAAATTTCTCACTAGAACGTCTTTTAACATCTTCATGCAACTCTTCCTCAGTATCACCAACTCCCCATAGCTCATACACACCACGAGACAGAATAGCCCTTTGAAGCCATCTATATGCCTCATCATCGTTTTGTAAAGTGACAATCATAAATGGGATTTCCTCATCATGACTACTTAAATCTACTTTAATCTTGTTCAAATCTGCTAAAGCCTCTAATTCTGCAAGTCTAAAGTTAGGGTGTGACTGCGCGAGAAACACTATGTACTGTGACATCTCTACTTTCAACCCTTAAACTAAACAAGTACCAATCCCAACTATTCTCCTAACTCTTTCCTCAGTAGTTTAACTTCATGTCTTAGACGCGATGAGATGAGATGAGATGAGAAATTCGATAATTTTTTTTTTTTTCCTTTTCCTCTGCATGTCCCCCCAAAACAGAAGCGGTTAGGAGACTGGACAAAAACAAAAAAAAAAAAAAAAAAGTGTCTAGTCCTAATTTTAAAATTAGTTGTCTTGTCTAGTCTTTTAAGTTCCGGAAATCCCCCTCGAAAGTTATCATCTCCTTTTCCATTAAAAAATTCTTTCAAACAAATGTACTAAAAATTTATTGGTTAGTTTTATTCAACTCAAAAGTCAAAGGCGTTCAATCAACAAGGAGAATATTACCTTAATTGAGTTTGTTGAAATCTACTACAACTTTGGAAGTTGCTTATATCATCTATCCATAATAGTAAATCTATATAGAGATATTTACAAATACCTATAATTGCTTTGTTTGGTCTTGATAGATAATATTCGAGTGATACCACATTTTAGTATAGACTATATATTTCTTTATCATATACAGAATATAGCATATAATAATAGATATTGAAGTCAAAAAGAATACACAAGAGGTTCATAGAGAATACAAGCACTTTAATTTTATTATCACTTATTACGACTAGTTTAACACTATTTTATAAAAACAATTGTTTAGCTAAAAAAAAAAAAAAAGAATAAGAAAGAAAGATGTCTTTATCTGACGACGAAGAAGCCCTTTTCGACGACATCTATGGCGATGATAACGATCAAGAAACTCAAGTTAAAGCGGAAAAATCTGAAGAACCCAAATCTGAAGAAAATTCAAAAGATGAAGTAAACAAAGACGACAGTGCTAAGGTTGACTCTGAAGAAGTTGTAAAACTCGAATCATCATCATCATCAGATGTTAAAAAAGATACCTCTGATGATTCTGAACCCAAAGAGAAACATGATTCTACATCCGTACAATCAACTTCAGCAGATCAACAACACAACTCTCAACTATCTACACCACAGTTACAAGCCCCACAATCGCAACAGTCAGATCAAACTTCAAGTTATAATGCTCGTAAGGCTGATTTGAGTCGTGATGCTGGTAAAATGTTCATTGGTGGTTTAGATTGGGATACAAGTGAAGAAAGGTTAAAAGAATATTTTTCTCAATATGGTGAGGTTATAGATCATACAATTATGAGAGAATCATCCACTGGTAGATCAAGAGGATTTGGATTTTTAACATTTGCTGAATCAAGATCTGTTGATGAAGTTGTTAAAACTGAACATGTTTTAGATGGTAAAGTTATTGACCCAAAAAGAGCCATTCCAAGAGAAGAACAGGATAAAACTGGTAAAATTTTTGTTGGTGGTATTGCTCCTGAAGTTCGTCCACATGAATTTGAAGCCTTTTTCTCTAAATTTGGTACAATTATTGATGCTCAACTGATGTTAGATAAAGATACTGGTCGTTCAAGAGGATTTGGATTTGTTACATTCGATGCTCCAGAAGCTGTTGATAAAGTTTGTCAAGGTAAATATCTTGATTTTAATGGGAGACAAATTGAGGTGAAAAGAGCTGAACCAAGAGGTCCACAACAACAACAAAATCATATTGCCTCGCAACAACAACGTCATTTACAACAAGGTTATGGTAATAACAATGGTGGATATCGTAATAACAATCAAAGCACTGGCGGTCAGCAATATCAAGCTGGAGGTATTCCTAACATTCCAAACTTTCAACAGCAACAGCAACAACAACAACAAAATGCATATGCACAAGGTGTTACGCCTGAACAAATGACAGAGTACTATCAAAGAATGACACAATATTGGAATCAATTACAACAGCAAGGTGGTGTTGGTGCACAATTTGCCCAATATGCTCAACAGTTACAACAATTTCAAGGGTTAGACCCTAGCCAAGCTGTTGGTGCTGCTGGTGCTGTTCCAACTATACCTCAAAGTGGAGGTTCAAGTGGTGATGACAATGGCTATTCTGGAAATGACGGTCAAACCGTCCCAGTTAATGCACCAAGAGGGCCAAGAGGTGGATTTAGAGGAGGTCGTGGAGGTGGTGGTAGAGGTAGAGGAAGAGGTGGTTACAACAATAACAAACCAAATTACCATCCTTATCAACGTTAAACTCAGATTTGAGCTCTATTATCCCACCACTAGTTATAATACGAAAAAATAAGGGACATCAACTATTGAATGTAGTACTTAGAAGTAAAATCGAAACTTATTCTACAACATATCTGAAAAACCTGGAATTTCATAACCATCGTAAATAATCTCTGTATTTGAATTGTTACTTGCAAAATGTCCTTTAATTGTGAATTTACTGGATATTCAATGACAATTTTCACAATGAAACTTAGCATTAGCAGCAAAGAGATTAAAAAGTCTGTTAAAATTTCAAAAGGTGTAAACTTACTTTCTTGAGACATCAAAGACTTTTTTTTTCCAGTTTTGTCATTAATTGTCTGTCCCAACGAAAAATTAGATTAAAAAAAAAAAAAAAAAAAAAAAAAAAAAAAAAAAAAAAAAAAAAAAAAAAAAAAAAAAAAAAAAAAATCGAACAATAGCCTAATCAAAAATTAACTAGGAAGGAAAAAAAAACTAAACTAAAACCCTAATGTATAGTTTTGACACAAAAGACATATGTAGTCCAAAAACGACATATATGAAAATGTAAAGCTTTGAATTCTTAATGAAAACGAAAATGATCAAGTTGATTTAAAGAATTTGAACTGTTGTTGTCCAGTGACTGTGAAGAGCTCTTCGACAAATATCGAGGTTGTACTCAGTTTTGTAAATAGTACATATATAAGGAGTTTTTCAATAGTAGGTTCCTTGCGCCCCCTTCTTTAAATTGAGACCCAAAGCTCAATTACAATTGTTCAATAAGAATAATTTGTTACCCGGATGTTATCATTATAAAAATTCTCGTCCAACTGAAAAGAAAAAATTCATGACAAAATTTTGGATAAAATTCGAGACTTTCTCGACTTTCTTGACTTTAACTTTGAAATTTTGGAAAAAAAGTAAGGAAAAATGACCCCTTTTTGAAGTAAATTTTTGTCTTTTACAAAAACTTCTAACGAGACAAATCAACAATAGTAAACAAAGACTCAAGACACAAGATTTTAAAAAGTCAACAAAGCACTAAACTCTTATTGCAGATCAACACGAAATAAGAATCATCAAACTGCATCAAGCTAAGCAGAGGAAGGCTTAAATCTCATCAAAGGTAATTGTTATAACATTTAATTGATACAATGTCATCAGAAGAAGTTAAGCGCTTGAAAGATCAAGTAAAGAACTTGGAAAATCAACTGAAAATGTATGAGAACCATCTATACATAACAAATAATGAAGTTCAATTCACTCAGAAAAATTTACAATTAGAACAGGCTAAGCAACAAAATCAGATTACCAATTTGGCATCTTTAATTTTAGATACTGTAAAGGAAAACAAATCATATGAGGAACAAAGAGAATCAAATGTCTTACAAAGAATCAACACTATAATAAATCTTGATATTAACGATTATTCTGGTTTAAACAATGCTCTATCCAGTAGCGGCTCAGGTGTGGGTACCGCTACTTCATTGAACAATGATACTTCTTCTTTACTTAACAGCATAACCTTGAATTCTAGTACTCAAAGCAATGCAAATGGTGGAAGTTCCTCAGGATCCAACCCACTACTCAACCCAAGATTAAGTAGTTCCGATCAACTATTAACGTCTACATCGTTACAAGGTCAAGGTCAAAATCAACTTCAACAAACTCCTCAATCTCAATCTCAACCCCAATCATCACAACAAAATCATCATCAACTACAACAATTGCAGTCACAACAAAACCAGATTGCTGCTCTTCAACAAACTTTTCAACAGCAACAGCAACAACAACGTCATCAAAATCGTTTACTACAACAAGCTCATGTTCAACAACAACAGAATGGTTCATCATCTCATCATCAACTTACCCCTGGACACCAAGGACCTCAACAAAGGTTATCCCAATCTCAATCACAATCACAATCACAATTACCTCAAGTTCAGCAATCTCCTCACAACAAACAGCAACGCGCCAAGAAGAGAAAATCAGCTGCACCTGACCCAAGTGCTGTACTACTAGAAGATCCACTAGCCTATTCAACTTCAGGATCTCATTCGAAAGGAGCCTCTCAAATTCCATTAACCAATAGTAGACTCGTCCCAATCTCCATTAATACATCGTTACAATCACAATCTACTCCACAACAGCAGCAGCAACAAATTGGTTCAAATTCGGGTAATAATGACAATTCATCCTCTGGTATTGGAGCTACACGTGAAACTAATAAGCGTCGTAAGATTTATGACAAGGAATACTCTTTCATTAAAGCTCCAAACTCAGTTGAAGAAGTTTGGAACGAGTATTCGGTTGGGTTGAACAACCAACCATCAATCAAGTCTTTGGAGATTGAATATAAAACAGGTTGGAGACGTGATCCAGCTACATCAAAGAAATTCAACAGAAGAAAAGCTATTTATCATGCAATTGAAAAAGGTGTAAGTAAAGGTTTCACATTACAATACTGTATTGACCTGTTAGAAGAATACAGATGGTTAGATCGTGAAAAAAATTCAAAACAACCTATTGGTTGGTTATGCCATGGTAACATTCCACCACAATTGAGATAAATAGCCTTTTTTTTTTTTGAATAGCCTTTGTTGCTATCGACAATGCTTCTTTTGAGCTTGCAACTTTAAAATGTTTGGTGCTATAGATCCTCAACTTAATGTATTTGCAAGATTGATTTTAAACTTTCATTCCCTTTCATTTATGTTTTACATATCTGTTCTTTTGCTCTTGTTCTTCTATTTGAATTTCAGCGTTATTTGTCCAATAATTATGTTTAATTAGCTTCTTTTAGTACATCGTAAATGCGCCTCTATCTCTTACAATTAGTTCTCTATTCATCTTAAAACTTTATCTATTAACTCAGTCAGATAGTTAAGGCTAATATTTGTTATTTTGACAATAGAGTTTGACACAAATTTCATCAAGTGCTTTTCACTGGACTTTTAACCGTGATGTCTTTCGATATTTTTGTCATGGAAACTATGCTAGGACAATTCCGATTGAAAGGAAAAAAAAAAAAAGACATACCAATATTCACACATGTCATAGTCCATTATCATTGTACTTGAAGATAGTTTGTTATAAATGGGCTCATAAAAACTACACCATCTGAGTCAATCAAAAGCCTACTTTATAATGAGATCTTTTATAGCTCAGTTTACTTTGTAGACTTCAATAGGATGACGTTCTAATCACATTGAGCAATAAATATTAAACTTCTCAAGAATCATTTTCGTGGTATTTTCTTTTCCTGATTTTAATATGTATTAGTTGGAAATTTATATAAAGTATATTGTGTAAATCCCATGATTCTCAGCAGTCCAGTTACCTTTAAGCAACTTAATTCAAAACCTAGAGCGCAACTTGAACATGTAAAGTTTTTAGATAATTCCCCATGGTAGATTTGAACCTATCACCTGCTAATCGTTTTTTTATCTTTCTGTAATAGCTTTGCTGATGTTAACTAAAGTTTAGAGTAACCTGTCAATGAAATTGATGAGTTTCTGCTCACTAGAGCATCGTTTTATCAGTTGTAGCTGAAAGATTAGTAGAATCAGCAAAGGGCGTAGCATTTGTAATTCCGTCTGTATTGCCTTCGGTAAAGTAGACGAAGTTTTTTTTTTTTTGTCCTGATCTTATGTTTTTTTTTTTTGCTCATCTTTATGTGTATTAGTTGGATAAAACTTGGTGTAAAGCCAACTTCATAGTTTGAGGGTCCAGTTTACCTTTCAGCAACTAAATGTGGCTTTGTGCAACTTGAAGATCTTTTTGAGCAATAAGCTGGAGACAAAATCTCCATTTGCTCCTGCTTGACTAGCGATCAAATGGTTTGAGACCTACTCATATTCTTTGAAACGAGAAATTTTGTGACACATACAATCTTTAACTGATCACAAATTGTTTGGTAGGTTATCATGAGAAGATTTTCCCTATTTTATTCTACCAAGAACTTGTATAAAGCATCAGATGATTTTGCCTCTTGTATAAATACTAGTCAAAAGTTGAGTTTTGTTTTGTGAATAGAGATTGGTTATGTGGAATCTATAGTCTTCTTTCCAATATGTCTCCAATTAACACAATGTTCAACTCTTCAGAAACTAACTATTTCGAGTCTTCAAACTCAACACTAATTGAAGGAGTCGCTGTTATGAACGGCAGTAATAATACTGCTCAAAATGGCACACAAAAATTTGGTAGTAGTCTGGGTTTGGGACAGGATTTAGGAAGCACGAGCAGAGGCGGTGGCTATGTTGATGAATTTTCGAAAGCTGACCGGATTTGCTTGGTTTTTGCTTCACTTTCCGTTGTATTTATCATTCTTGAAGTTGTAGCTGTCATTCTTGATGTTGTTTCAAAATTGAAAGCAACTACAAAATAGAATAAAAAGGTTACAAAAAACTCAAAGTCTGCGTTGCCATTTGTTCATAAATAGGCTTCCCATGTATGTCATATATTCTCATTTTTTCAAAAGTGATTGATCTTTGTAATTTATCTGACAATGCTTATTGTTTCAAACTATAACTTAGAATGTACCCATTGTAATCTCTTAAATCAGTGGAGATATATAAACTTCTGGTTGAATTGGCTTTTTTTGAAAGATTTTGTTCCTTCCTGATTGCCAAAGCAAGAGTGTAAGTTGTTCTAATAGTTTATCAATTTTTGTCATTTCAGTGATGGAAATTAAAGCTATAATGTACCAAGATTTGAGTTTATTTGAGTCGTTTATTCGTAATTGACATCACTGCAATTAAACAATTCTCACTTTAGAATCCTTTTTGAACTACGCAATATATAAATATCGAAACCACTATTCACTTTGATAAAACTTGCTCATAAGAACAATACATGGTCATGATATTGCCGTTGACACCTAAAAGTTTTGTTAGCATTGAGTAAATTAAAATTTAAAATGAGCTCAAATCTATTAAGATTAAATCTATTTAAAACAATGGTATATCTGAAAGAAGCAGTTCCCTCATTATGCTTGTTGGATTGAATTTCGATAAAAGATGACAATATTTGAGCCTGTTATACCTGTAGTTACACATGTCAGTGTCCCTTCAATGAAGAGTCCGAATACTGATGATGCTATTAATGACTCAAAAGAAAGAAGTGTTTGGTTCACGAAATTAAGAAGAACAATCAGAGTAGATGGTTTGAAAAGAGGTTTTAAGTCAAGAACTATTAAATGTGATTGTGGTGATGGTAATCTTAAAGCTACACAGTTGAATAATACTGAAATAATAACATCTACAAGGGTATCAAGATCCGAACTTTTGAAAGAGATTATAATGCCAAAAGAGGCACCAAGCTATAGAAGGGGAGTTTCACCACCTGGATATACAAGAGGAGAATCACCTCCTTGTTTTATGGCTTTCAGCAATGATAGCGAAGCTTTAAACACCACAAATGACAACTGAAGAACGGTTAAAATAACCTGGTATGAATTAACGACATTTCAAAAATAGTTCTGATAATAACCGTCTTGAAGTTACATATTGTCCTCTGAACCTGTTATTAGTTGTTGAATAATATATGTACAATAACTTATAATTTGTATATATTACTTCTGTAACACATTTCTATGATGTGCTTTAATCACATCTCATAATCACCAAAAGGGCTGAATCAATCGTTCTCATATGGTATACTGCGCATTCTTCTTCACAGTTCAGTATTATTAACTGACCACAGAGTACGTGTATATATCGTTATCATTGAAAGAATAGCCAATATGCAATAGAAGGAAACAAGAAGTTGGATTATATCATCTTATTTCCACCTCAACGATAAATGAAACCTTGGAGATGATAATAAAAAAAAGGCTTGTAAGATCTTTGTAATCATCATCACTAAATTTGCTGCTGCGGTCGTTTGTTACTTTCGATTGAAAAACATTTCTTGGAGGATCCAGCTAATTCAAGAGATATAACATAATGAAGAGTCCCAATATTAGAAAAAGTAACGATAAAAGCAGCTGCAAAAATAGCACAGCTCAGTTTTTAACCTAAGTGAAAATGTGACCTTTTAAACTTTCAACCTAAAGTAAGTTCCTGCTGTGGTTATTACCGAATTTGGTGAAAAGTAATAAATTGAATTAACCTTTGCTGCAGCAGAAGCTTTTTACAACGGTGATTGAACAGTTTTGGGCAATGTTATCAAACTAAAATGAATGATACACCTGAGTGTTCGTTCCTCTTGATGATGATGTATTGCAGCTGAAAACTGCTATTTGGACTCAAATTTATATATAAACAGCTAAAGTGGAGCAAGTTTTGAGGTACCAGTAGTTCAAAGATATATCTATTATACGCTTTAGATATCATTAACATAGACTCAATTAGTTTTATTCATGGCTCCAATTATCACATCAATCAAAGAATCATTAAATAATGTTTCTCAGTTTTCCATTTTAAGTCCGGAAATTCATAACCTTCAAAAAAGAGCTAGAAGAGGATACTCATCATCATCATCCTCTTCAACATTTTCAAGTGGTTATCGTTATCTTGGTGGTAGTAGTAGTGGTGGTGGTGATGGTGATGGAAAAGAAGGGTTCAGTACACTCGCTATAATACTTATAGCTTGCCTTGTAGGTGGTGTGGCAATCGTTGGACTTGCAAGTATAGTTATTTTGATTAAACGCAAAAAAGAGGAAACGGATTTGAAAGATCAGATGCCCTATCGAGTTGTTGCTGATCCTTATCAAGAAGAGCTTTTCAATGGTACTTATCTTTCACAAGGACAAGACCACCAATACAATCCATCGTTTAATAACCAACTTCAATATGATCAATTCTTCTCACCTCTAGATAATAACGATGAAAATATACCAAAAGATAGAAATTTAGACAATGCTTCAAATGATAGAGATGTATCTGAAACAGAACAGCAGGTCAATGAATATGAAATGGACACTGATGATAGTAATAACTACAGTGGTCCCAATATGTTACAAAAGCCTAAACCTACCCACCAAGCAAAATGAAACGGTTCCCATCAAAAGTTGAATTATTCTTATCTCCTTCAATTATAGCCTTAAGTGCATAACCTTTCATGGCTCTTTAGAAAGTTCTTTGTACCTCTATGTTTCAACCAATTTATTGCTTTTCATTATAATATTGTAGTGCTTGATAAAAATTGGAAATTGACTATTTCTGATTAGTTAATCATATTCCATATTCTGATCTTCTTAATTTGAATAAGAAACCAAAATATTGCAGGTACCTACTCTTTATTTCAAAAGTTAGCATGAGATTTCGGAGCACACATATATGATAGCAATCCACATCTTTACAGCTACAGAGCCATTACAACTAGAGCAGCTTTGAATTAACTCCAATTAGATCCAATCATTCTTTTAAAATAACTGAAAAAGAAAATGATGACACCAACCATAAAAGATTAATTTTGATCGAATACACACTATTAGTTCAGTTCGATCTGTAGATTTGTTCATATGACTTAGAACAGTTAAAAGTAGAACATGAAGCCTTGTAATTTTGAGAAAGACTTAGGATCCTGGTGTCCACCCAACTAGTCTAAACTAAGAACTCTAATATGGACAAATTCCTCGAGGTTATGTTGTTGCTAGCATCGTAGTACTTAAAGCATAATTTTTTAGGTAAGCTTCAGCATTCACTCTAATCCTATTCAGTATAATATATAAACCTATGCTAGTATGTTTTAGTTAGACGCAAATGAGATTTTTTTCGTCTCCTCTTTCAATTGATGTTTTGGCATTGAGCCTCAATCGCGCGTCTCGCTTTTGTCTTTATATGTTAATCATTTAAGGCCCTTTACCTGGATTACTATAACATATCTGTTAACCAACTTGCTTTTAATCCAATTGTAATCCTAGTCAATTTGATTATCATGAATTAACTCTTAAGTGTAGCGCTATCTATTATCTGCATCGCAAAGTATTATATATGTATATTTATTGTCACATTAGTAGTCATTGGACTATTTTCAAAGAGAAGATCTGTT
The DNA here is from genome assembly GCA_030574875.1 of Taiozyma peoriensis. Classification (NCBI taxonomy): domain Eukaryota; kingdom Fungi; phylum Ascomycota; class Saccharomycetes; order Phaffomycetales; family Wickerhamomycetaceae; genus Taiozyma; species Taiozyma peoriensis. The sequence goes on from JAJMFM010000006.1 coordinate 23,938, forward strand.
GACAAAACAAAGGAACAGAAAAGTGGCTTTTGTTGACTTATAAAACGCGCTTTGAAAATTCATATTTCTCATCTATTGTTAATTTCAATTTTGATTTAAATACATCAAAACTTGCTACATTTTAAAGTAAAAAAAGATAGAGATATACTGTTCTTGTAGTGTTCAAACCTAACATTGTCTATAATCACATAAAATGTCCCATGATACTTGATGGTATCTTTCATTAACATTACTCGATTTCGTTTCGCTTCAAAAAACACTACTTGATATTTAAATTTGTGTACCTTTTGGACGCGTTAAATTTTTTCTATTTATTGCGCGACAAACGCGATTGAAAAAAAGTTTTTTTTTTTCCCAGCTGCACGAAAATATAAACAAATATGTATTAAAAATAAAAACTCTATTGAAAAATAATAGAAGAAAAGACGGTTTTCAAATATTAAACACCACCCCAATTCGTATTAAAAGTAACCGGTTTAAGCACTTTTCTATACTGTTTTTCGATCACTTATTTTTACATGCATCTCATCTTATAAGAATTTGATTCGCTTTTTCCATTTCTTGGAGTCTTTGTCCCCCCTTTCGATTTGAACGATATGCGTTAAAATGTAGCCCAGAACCAACAAGATCTAATATTAACTACCAAGAATCGGCCTAGGCTCTCTCGAGTATAAGCTAAGGTTTTGACCATATAAGCCTTTTGTTTACATTCCAACGTAATCAAACAAACCATGGGACCGCGTTCTATATGAACAGCAGCGGGAACAAGCATATCCATATTTACAATGGATGGAGTTGTTGACCTCATCTGGTACACACTATACTGCAGACAATAAAATATATATTCTAAGTATAAATATTGAATGATACCCACTTTTTTTCTATTTATTATTTGTTAACTCTTCTTAGTATCTTACACACTTTAACTCTCTCATTCACTCGTTAGAAAACATAAAACTTGTATTACCTTTTAATACGTCCATTCTTTTAGAAATAAACACACACATATAATCACAATGCAATTCAAAGTCTTAGCCCCATTAGTTTTATCTTCATTAGCCTTAGCTGCTACCACCCAAGTTACCTCAACTGCCGTTGTCGAAGAATATTCAACCGTCTTAGAAACAATCACTTCATGTGGTCCAGCTGAAAGTGCTGAATGTCCAGCTGTTACTAAAACTACTTTAGTTCCAATTACCACAGCTGTTGTCACTGAAACCGGTTCAGAAGAAGTCGTTACTGCTACTACTACCAAACCAGCTGAAAAGACTACTAGTTTAGAACCACAATCATCAGTCACTGAACTTGCATCTTCATCATCTGAAGAAATTACCTATGTTGATGTAACCACCACCCCAACTGTTACCGTTTCAAAAGCTGCTTCCACCAACGTTACTGTTACTCCAACTATTTACACTACTTATAACTCTAACTCTACCATCTCAACCGCTAGTGTTAGTCAATGGGAAGGTGCTGCTAACCAAGTCCAAGGTGCTGGTTTAGCTGCTATTGCCGTTGCTGGTGCTTACTTATTAATCTAGATTTGAAAAAGTTTGGATTTAAACAGAGAAGGTGATAAAAAAAAAAAAATTAGGGGGGTAATCCTCTTTTCCAAAGGATTTTTAATGAAGTTTCTTTTATATTTCAGTTTGTACAATAGACATTAATTTAAATAGTTTTAAAGAACTTTTGTAGTGCCATTTATCGTTCGAAAAGGTTTGTGTTAATTTGCCCCACTTCAGGAAGCACTAAATTGTAAGTGAAGAGTTGTACAATCTACGATTGTAATTTGAATATAAATATTGTGTTATGGTATATAACATAAGATGCAGTTCCGTTTACCACCAACTAAAGTGGAACAACCACTGTGCTATATATGCCGGTTAATAAAAATCCTCTAGACTGTATAATAAATATTAATAAATAGTGATAATGAATGTCGTGAGGTGGTGTAAAAACTTATCTCCATTTGTTTGAAATTGAATGAACTGAATGAAAGAACCTAATACTCAGAAAGCCTTAGCTTTTCACTCAACTGTCTTGCTGAAATACCATTGTTATTACCACTTCTTCTTAAAACATTCAATCGATCAGGGGAATTTCCTCTTGATTTTATTTCATCATCTTCTAAATCAAAATAACCATAACCACCAAGTAAATAATTCAAATGACCAGATCTTGTATGATGTAATGGATGACGACCTCTACTCTTTTCTTCAGAAGCTTTAACTTTGGCAATCTCCTGTTGTTCAATTTCTTCTTCATAAATTCTATAGATTTCTTCAAAATATTTATTCAAAGTATCTGTGAAACGTTGAGTTTGACGATGTTTGGAAGAAACACAAACTGTTATAGAATTAGCTTTGATAATATAAGCAATACCAAACCCATTTGAAGTAACTGGACCAAACCCGAAATTTTTCAAAGCTGGATTACCACAATTTGAAGTGGAAATAATAGAGTTGTTAATCTTATCCCAACCTGAATCTGCAAAGATTGTTGGAATCTCCTTTGGATTAAATTTATTATCACCAGTTGAAGATTTATTGTTCCCAATTGTTGAATCAGAAGCTTCATCATCATGTTCTTCTTCATCTTCAGATGATGCATCAGCAACATAGCGTTTCCATATGTTAAACAATGCATATAAATGACGATCTTGACCTAAACCTTGTGAACACTCTTTGGTAGTTTGAGTATGTTTAGCACAAGCTTTTCTCAATAATTCTAATTTCTCCACACCTGAAACATTTTCAAAAAATCTACGAACAAATAAATTTGACTCCAATGAAACTGTTCTAATGGCTTCAGTTCTACCATGTAAAAATTGTTTGGTCATAGCAGGTTCATAAGTACATTCAACTTTCCCATATAATGAATAATAAGCAGCTTGAAATGCCATTTGAACAAATGCATCTGGTGAACATTTCAATTTTTTAATACTATCAGAACCATACTTGGTAAAATCAACGCATGAAAATTCATTTTGAGATATTAAATCAGATAATCTAGTTTCACCAAATCTTAAAGCTAATGATAACTCTGAAGTTAAATTCCATTCTAATTTTCTAGGAATAGTTATGACATTAGTATCAATGTTATCCCTATTTGTAATTGATGGAGATGTAGTTTTCCAAATTGATGGTGAATTTGGGTTAATCGCTTTAGCAAATTTTAGAATAGAATCGGTATAAATATCTGAACAAAATCTAAGTACAGTATGACCATCAACACCAGTATGTTCAAAATTGATACCAGCTTTGGCATTTTTTGTGACAATCAATTGAAGTTTGTCATACCATCTATTGGTACAAGTTCCAACTTGAACACCTTTATCCAAGATACTTAAACCACAAAGCATATTTTTGGATAAATCAGCCAATGAGGTTAACTCTATGTCATCTAAAACGACAACAAAAAGAGCAGAATCAATAATGTTCAAAATTTTGTAGTTTATTGGATCGTTCAACAGATTGCTTCTCAAATTAGCCCAAACTTTACGATTTTCAGTGGTTAAAACACCAAAGGAGCTTCTAGCAATTTCTGAAGGAGTTGATTTACTCGAATCGTTAACAATAGACTCATAGTTAATAGCCAATTCATCATCCGTTAAAATCAAATTGTTATCTTTATCTAAAACGTCAAACCAATAAAATTGTGATCTTGACAAAACAACTAAATGATGAGATGATGGATCATTTTGTAAAACACAACCAGTGGAAGTTGGTATTCTTGAGGCACCAAACATTTTTGGATATTGATCCATACACAATGGAACATCTCTAATTAAATCAGGTGGTAATTCCTCTCTTCTTAAGGCTCTAATAAAGTTTAAAGAAGACTGTGTTAATGTTGTTGCTCTTTTAACTTGTGTGTTATTAACTGGAGTAGGATCGTCTTCCAATAAGAAGAATGGATTCAAGTTCAAAACAACTGGAGAGTCATAATTTAGGTAGGAGTCATACCAAAACTGCTCTATATATGAAGGTCTTGATTTGGCATACTCTCTAAGTTGTTCGTCTAGCTGAGGACCAACCCCTTTTAAAAACTGTTCCGTTGCAATTATCGTTTGCTTGTGTTCCTCTTCAGTTTGTAATGGTTTAAGTACTTGTAAATATTTGGAGCAAGTGGAGGCTAACTCCGGAATAGGTAGTTTTTTTAGCTCCGATTGGTATTGAAAAGTTGACATAATCGTTCAATGGGTTGCTATTGGTAATTGTTATTGTGATGTGATAAATTATTTATTGATCTTTGTTATACAAGAGTCAATAAGATGCATAATGAGAAAGGAAGAGGGGATGTTAAAGAATATTTATATCAAACAGTAAGACATAATATAATCTATGATTGAAAAAAAAAAACAAAATGAAGTCATATATTAACGGTTAAGTGGAGCAGAGATAAATTTGATTTGATCATCACAAACTAATTTGCCAAAATAATCGCGGGCTTAAGCCTGAGGTCAATTTTTTATTGATTGTTTGTGATTACGTAAATGTGGGACAAGGAACTAGGTCATTCAAAATAAGGAAATTTTGTGTCAAAAATTCTTCTACTCTTGTCTTTTTTTCGGCTGTCTAATTTTTTCCAAAAAGGATTTGATTTGATGGCTAGTGATTGGTTGTTGTAATGGGTAGTTATAAAGTTGAATCTAAGTTGGGAATAGACAAGTCAGATTTAAAGAGATTCAAGAGACACAAGAAAGGGGACATATGGACTAACTACTTGTGTCTTCCATTCATCAGTAGATTATCAATTCTAGTTCTTACTTAGTAGACAGGTAAAGTGTAAATTTCAACTCTTCCGTTAAATTGTACACTGGACCGGTGGGGTCTCGTGGGCTTCATTTACAATTTTTTATTTTACTTTAGTCCAGTCAATACAAAAATTACTTATTATTGCAATGTACTTAATAATTCCCTTCGGATAACATCTTCCATACTCTTGACAAATTTCTCCCTTATCCTTTTTTTTTTGCCTCTCTTATATTTTATTTTCTTTTTTTTTTTTTTTTACATCTGTTTTTTCCATTTGACCATGAAAATTCAAATTTGGTCATTTGAACAAAGGCGGTGTAGAAAGTGGTGCACTTGGTACCATATTAAACATGTACATCGATCGCAATGACACTATTATGTAAACTCTTTCTAATATGACAAATGTCAAACTAATTAAACAAGGTTATAGACCTTAAGACGAGAATTGAATTCAAAGTGCCAATTCAATAGTCATTGACTATGTATTTTTTTAATTGTTCTTGTGTTACGAGTACTTCGATCAAGTGCGACTATTTGAATCGAGAAATACTTCGTTTAAAATCCCAATGGGGATTCCTATCTGCCACAATCTCACATACTTGAGCATCCAATCCATCGGGTACTTGAATGAGCCTTTCTGTTCTTGGGAAATGTACATTATTTAGTTTTAGATGTTCATTACTTGGGCTGTTTCAAGTTTTTTTGATAATAACTAGGCAAGTTTGACGCAGTGGTGTTTGAATCTTAACAATTAATGTTGTTGCTATCTAAATCATGCTGTCTGCTGTCAATGCTTAAAGTTGCTGATCAAGTTTATAAGGTTTCATGTATCAAAAGTCTTGACCTTTATTTTTTAATGTACTTAAAAATCTTGCAAAATTTTTTTCCTTTTGCCATACGTACATCGATGAAACTAAAACTTAAGCCCGATTAATTATCTCAGATGTCTCTAACTTACATTTGAAGATGGAAAACCAAGTAGCTCGAATTTATTAACGTTCAAGTCTAATAGCTTGATTATATTAAAGCCAACTAATTATAAAATTTCGAAAGCAATGGATTGTAAACTTTTTTGTAGAAGTCGCCATAAGAAAGAAAATTTTTCATTAGGAAGACGTCACCTACCTAGTACGTAAAATGTCTTACACTTTAGCGTCAGTTATCGGCGATATTTCTCTTTTTTGACGCAGTCACTTCAGCTCATGATTTTTTTTTTTATGTGGATTGAAGATACTATAGGATCTGTCATATTCCAAGGTTGAGAGGAGGCATTTGACTGCTTTCCAATGTCAAGCACTTAGATGTAATATGAGGTAGAATGAAATTGGGTCTATTAGCCGATATTGTTATCTCGTACATACAATTATTAGCCGTAAATTTGGCTTCTTGTCAGTTCAACAAGCTGAAGAAATACAGTTTGATATTTGCTAGAGCTTTTGTCAAATCACTAAACAATAGCTCACCAAGACTTGAATGTTTTAGTTCTCGAACAATCTATGGGATAGTTTCATAGTCACTCTTTTAAAATAGTTCAGTTTCAGGTTCTTTAGCTTGTTTTAACAGTGCTCGATTGATAATTTGTAACTTTTTTTTTTTTCAAAGTTCGGGAGAAGAATTTGGCGAGGCGTAAGCGCAGGCTCTAACCTTACTTTCCTTTCAAGTTGTACCAAGGCTATTCAGTAATTCTCCTTGTTCCAAACTAGCCAGCCGAAAATTAGTAGCCGGGTGTTAAAAGAAATATACAGCTTTATTTCTGCATGGTTAGTCTTGCTTTCACTAGTTTCATGTATGTGCATTGTACTGTACTTGCTTACCTTAAATGTCAAGATATGCAACTGAGCTGAATAACATCAGACAACATACGTCAGCTTAAACATTATAAAACTTGGGCATTTTTTTCAGCTAAGAATAATGGTAGGTGTTAATTTCGAAAGTACAAAGCTTATAAAGCCTTCTATGATCGAAGAGCAATTGAAAGAGGTGCATAAGTATTTTCACAGCAAAGTTTCACTCACAAAGGTCATCAGAAGTGAATTTTTTGAACTCTCTCACAACTCTACCCATGACTTTCAGCATTTAATCTCAATCTACAATACCTTTTACATTCCATTCATCTGCTTTTTTGGATCCGTACATTTTTTGGTGCTTTAGTTATACAGTAGGATGCAAAAATCAGAATGATTTTCATTGCCTAATTGAACCCCCCCCTCCTCTCCTTCCCTAAAGGAAGAAGTTGAAAGGCGGAGGATAGAGCAAGTGGTCAATAGGTTTAGTTCAAACGCACACCTCTCCTCTTTCTCTCCAGAGTAAACGTAATTAGAAAAAGCATCACTTATACCCATTTTAGCATCAACTGGTTTCCAGTGTTTGTTTCGTCTGTGCAAAAAACAAAATAATGCGCATGGAATCATTATTTAACCATCCATCAAAAAACCTTGTATCAGCATTCATTGATGCAAAGTAGTTGCTGAGTGGGATTTTGTAGATATATAGAAATAAGAAGAATGTAAAAGAATCTGATATCAAGAATACATCATTTAAGTATTGCCAAGAAGCTTCTTTTATCTTCAGTAAACCGATACTAAATAGGCTGAAGAGAAATCAACCGGCAACCATATCATACCTCAATAATATTTTCGTATTTTCAATGCTCACCCTATGAGACATAAGGAACAAAAGGACCAAGCTTCGATTTGTGGGCGAAAGGTGAGCTTCTCCTAGCCTTTATCCTTCGTAAATCCTCTGATATAGATCAATAGCCTATACCAAGATTATCCAAAGCAAATACGCTATTTATAACCTAAAGGAATGATTGTCTTGTAATACTATCAATACTTTTTTGTCTTTTTTTTTTGCCTAAATTTTGGATTCAATCACCTTACTAACCATTAGATACAGTAACTGGACTAATTAATAAACTTTGTACATTGAACTACATAAATGTCTCAGAGCAGTTAATAATACAACAGCAACATCTTTTTGCCATTGTAGTGTCATTGATCACCGAGTAAAAATCTTTATCACGATAGAGCAGTCAAATGATGAAGGCTTGACTGATTTAGAAGCACCAAAGCCTGCAGAAAACTCGAAAGAAAATCATTACATAGTGACTTACTAAATTCTTAAATTCTTCATCACAACGCAGGAACCCCTAATAATAAGGAAAGGTTTGTTTCGAAAAGCAGGCGGGTAAAAAGAACACATTTGCCGTCAAGCTTATTTAAGAGATTATACATTAAAGGAAGGATTCAAGTTGTATAGAGCTTCCAGAACTTTGTAGGCTCAAATAATTCACATCGATTCTGCCACAACTCTTGGCCACCAATAGCTTCCATCATTTGGATCTGTCAGATGAGTAAGAGCATGGATATTTTTTATCTCGCAAATCTTCCCATCCCAAGATTGTGCTGAAAGAATTTTCACACTAAATTCGAAAAGATTTATATAAAGATGAGTTATTATACTGTTCGAACATTCAAGAGCCTGTACATTTGTAATACTAATGTTCTGTTGACTCAGTTTTGCATGATTGATATGTCTCGTTGCTCCCGTAATATCTCTCTATGTAAAATTAGCTGCCAATAAGAATCATATTTGCAAAATCACTTTAAAGAAAATGAGTTTTTGGTTCAACTTAAGAAAGCTCTATTCTTCTAAGTAACACATTCTATATTCTGGATTTCGATATTAAAATGAATCCACAAGCATGGTTGCTGCCATTGAGATTGCTATCACCGTCCAATTATGTGAGCTAGGTTAGATCATATACCCCAAAGGCACAAATATTGTTGAGTAGCACTCAATCTTCTCAGAAAGAGATTACTTTCATGCGAGCAAATGTTCGAATCATGAAAGTCAAGTTGCCCCCACTAAAGCTAGTTGTTCCGACTCAGATTTGATTTTATTGATGCAAATCTTGGGAAGGTTAGATAAGAGATGTCACTGGGTGGAGGCACCAGCTTAGACCTACTCTTGATAGTACTCATATGGCATTAATTACACGAGTCTGCTTACTCTTACTAGCACAGTTTAAGATGTTATTTAGAATTCATGTAAGTTACGAGATATCGTTAGTACCGAAATAATCGAAGTGAGCTTCAAAAGCAAGTGACAACGCCGAACTAAATTTAAAGTTTAAACTGAAACAATTGTAAAACTTGAAACAATCGAATTTTTTTTTGGTGTCCACTAAAATTATGCAGCCCATTTACATCCGAAATTTATTCTATTTCGGTGTATAATTCTTAATGGCCAGTAACATGTTACGAATATCAGCTCATTTTAATGGCTAATTAAAAGAATTAAATAAGAGTGGTGATATGAAAGAGAACGAGGCATTAGTTAATAACGGTTACACATCCGTTATCACAATAGGAGATGCTGTGAATTTACCTAGAGAGACAATTTCATATCGCTTGATAAGAATAAGTCTGCAAGTTTTATGTGACATGTTAACATTCTATAGTATTATTATCTAAAACTGTTGTATAAATATGAAGACATAATGACTATAGTGGTTTGTGTCATAGCTATTGAGCTTATTTTCATACGATGAAGAAAGGCTCACCTCACACTCTACCTTTTAATGGCTTGTTGAACTTTCCACCGCATACCGCAGAGTGTATTATCCGTCTTTTACTCTTCTAAAGGGCAAAAAAAAAAGCTCCAGAATATTTCAATTAGAGACTAGAGTTAATCATGAAGTTGAGAAGTACATGAAATCAAGTTTTTCAAATCTTAATAACTTGATATTGAAGTATTGATGATTACGGAACAATATTTCTCCAACTCATGAACAGGTTGAAAGCGTGTAAATATAGTGCTAGTGATCCACTCAGAATTAAATCTTAAAACATAACGTATTACTAAAAGATTTTCGTTTACTTCAACTCGGTAATATAAAGACTACGTAAACTGGATGTAGATTCACTGGGGTCATTGAATTCAACGACCAAAATAAGTAAATACTCTAGATTTCTTTTCCTGTAGCCTAGCTTGATATCTATATATTAAATTTAAGAAATTTCTATCTATGGATTAAATCCTGCCACTAAAGATCAGAAGACCTATGATTAGATAGAGTTTATCATGAGAATGTAGATATGACTTGGTTTCCATGAACATTGAGATTTCCCGATGTGAATATCACGAGAGTTCATCCTCAAATCAATGTTCTCAAACACTCAATCAAATGGGTCTAACCATCTTCATTAGTAAAAATTTGAAAATAGGTCAATTGGGTTACTGTCACTCAAATTGTTTACATGAACTATTGACCATGCATATAGCTGGGCTGAATTTCTTTCACGTATTTCTGGAGTCAACTTATGCTTTGCTTGAGATTCGTCGCTGGTCATGACTAAAACAATTCAAAGTCAATACGGTGCTGCTTTAACAAACATCAATTTCTTGAAAAAGTACATCAAAGCTCTAGAATTCTGACGTTAAGAGACTCAGAATTGAATGAATTTGCAGAAACTGAGCTGGAATTTGATATTTTAAATTGCTAGTTGTAGTTTTTTTTTTTTTCTTTAGATGGACTGTGTCCGTAAAAAGCCTAAAGAAAATATGCATATTAGCGCATTTTACAAAGTTCTTTGAATTCATAAACTGTGGTTTCAGGAAATAAGAGGTTAGATGCATTTTCCTGCATATATATTTTGAAATTTTATCTTTGTGCAAGTTAATTACTAACTTGTTGAAATGCATAACATCATGCCGAAACTTGCATGATCTTCAGACATTTTAACATTTTGACAACTTGAAGTTGAAAGGTCAGAAGTTACAAAGGCTAGTGTCATTTTTTTTTAACGAAACAAGAAAAAAAGTTTGACGGGCATCTGTAAAAGAAACAGGGAAATTTATAATGAATCAATGAGAAAAAATGTTATCAAAACAATAACTTCTGCTTTTAATGATTTAATTCTAGGTTACCACTTCTTTGGCAAGTTCGTAACTAGTGAAACTCTTCCTAACCCCATTTAACTTTGAAAAGATCGACTGTTATAAATTCAAGGTGAGAATTCGGTTCAATCGCATTAAAAAAGAATAAAGAATATTGTTCCATAGAAGCTGTAAAACATATAGACTTCTGTTCTATTCAAACTATCAAACTTTAAAACCAGATACTTGCTTTTATTGTTAACAAAGCTTTAAAATAGTTCAACTTGAAGCTGTCAAAACTTGTACGTGAGAGCAGGATAAATAAAGTTTTAGTTTAAACTTCGCACCTTAGCGGCTTACTAGTTTTCCTGTTATAAATAACAAATCATATACCATATATACTTTGGTGGGAAAACGTTAGCAAGGATTGACTTTTTCTTTTGCTGAGGAATAGGCTTCTTATTTACCATAAATACAAATATAGAAGTTAAGAACTTGGTCGTGTGTTCACTGCTGTTTTTGATACTATTTGTGTTGTTCGGAAGTTATTTTAATCTTCCAGCTCTAAGGAATTATCTTAACTTCTAAAGTTTCGAGATTATCTGCAGTTAGTTGCGAGACAAATTGCTGCAACTTAATAAGGATAGGCAGGTTCTGCATATTTGATAAAACTTCATTGAACCAACTTGACGTTAAAAGGCATTCAGTCTTGTCACGGGGTGAAGTCCAAATGTTGATCCTTTGTACATTTAAACTAACTTTTCACGCTTGAGAAGAACTTTAAAGAAAAGCTTCAAACCAGTCTTAAAACCTTTTGACTGAAAATATAAGAATTACACACAGATTCAAGAATAATATCGGTTTAACTTTGAGACTTGACACTTACACTTGTTCATAACCAAGTTCTTTGGATCATAAAGATTCATCAAAACTCCCAAATCAAAGCAGTGCAGTTTTTTTTTTTTATCTTTCTATTGACTTACAAGTTGTTCAGCTGAAGTTTCAACGTAACTTGCAGCACTATTTTAGGTACATAGAACTCAGGGCCATAACATACATCAAGTGTTACCAGTCATTATAAGCGCAGCTTAGACGCTTTTCATTTTTTCTTTCTCTCTCTCTTTCACTTTCTGGAACACAAGAACTTATAAGTTCCTTCAAATTCCCATTCAAAAGAGAGAGAAACAAAGTCAAAACCTATAGCCGCTGAATTGCACCCACTTGTTGTTTTTATTGTTTGGGGGAGTTTTTTCAATAGAAATCAATATTAACTTTTATTATCAGGTTATTTGTCGTTTAGACTTGACACTTGTGCTCAAGACTTTCAATCTTAATCTTTTAGGACAAGGTTAGCTTGATTCAATCACGGAATCAATTAAACCAACCCAAAGGCAACAACAAAAGAGTCAAGTTCTCATAACTCAATTTTTTCAAACATCTTATAAAGTCTTTCCAAATACTATAGTTTCACGTTCTACTTTACTATTTACATATAAACTCAAGTTTGACACACAGCGGTAACTCCATAAGCCCACCAAAATCTTGAGAGGTGAATTACATTTCATTGGTAACGTTAGTCTGAACGCATCACATCATTTAAAATAAAACAAGTTTAGAAGATAAGCGTTAGGTTTTAAACCCTTTTCCAAAACATAGCACTTAAGCGCCCAAGAGTTTAGCTAGTTCTTTTCATTTGATAGGTACAGAAACTATTGTACTATAATACGGCTGTTTGGATCTCCTCTGGTCAATACTTGAAGTTAATCATCATTAATTCGAATAGGACCCAAAACTAAAAGGATACAAGAGTAATAATATCATCAGAACCCTTATAATTTACACAAATTCATCAGCTTTAAAGTTTCATGCCAGAAGATATAAACAAAAGAGGCCCTAGCAAATACTTGAGAATATAAAAGATGTCATTATCGTCGACAGAAAAGGGTTCGAGATCAAACTACGACCGGTGGAAACCAGGAACCAAGTTGGCTTGTATGATGTCTTTAAAACGAATTGGTACAGACCCAAGCTACTTTGACCCAGAAAGCGGCAAATATAACAGCTTAACATGGCATTCAGTTGCTGAGAACTTGAATAAAGAATATCCACATTATGCTAAAAGATTTACAAATATAAACGTGAAAGATCGTTATGACAGAGTGCTCAAGCATCATAAAGTGTTTTCAAGAATGGCGAGTCAACTCTCAGGTTTTATATGGAATCCTAAGACATATAGCTTTGAATACAACGATGACCTGATTAGAGAATATGAAAAGGGCTCTCGCGTTGATGAATACATAAAGAAAGATATCAATGTTGCAAGATTTTTAACAAAGGCTGGACATATAGATCTTGAATACTATCATAGATACATCTATCAGGTTCCCAATGAGGAAGAGTTGAGAAATGACACAGTTTTAAATTCTCCTAGTTTTATAGAAGATGCTATAAGCAAGGGAATACTTACCAATCTATCATCAAGACCAGGGATTTTCAAAGATAATGTTTTGAGCGTTCATACAACAGGTTCGAGCACAAGCGCTGACTTAACATCTACTGGTGGTTCTAACGAGTCTTCGATCTCCCTTACTAGCGGCGGTAGTAGTAATAATACTAATAGCAGTAGCAGAACTTCCGTTACGGGTCGGCAATCAGCTGTTCCTACTCAACATCCAAAGAAGGATGTTGTACCTCAGATGCAGGCTCCAACATTACATCCTCAACAACCCCAGCCTCAACCGATACAACATACTGTTCAAAACCAACACCAAAATCATCATCTCCAAGCCCATCACCACCAGCAACAGCAAATACAACCACAACAGCTGAACCACTCTCAACCAATACATCATATACCACAAGGTGGTCCACCAGGTGTGATGGAGGTCCCAATCATTCACTCACAACCTAGTACAATACCCGCAGTTCAAAATGAATTAGACTTCACTGGCTTAATCGATAATCAACAGCATCCTGGAATAATTGGCTCTCACATGGGACAAGTTTCCTTGATTTCAGGTGTCGGTTCTAATCAAGATCCAAATAAATCAAATATTGTGCCAGAACAAAATTTGCAACCACAACGAAAAAAATCAAGATTAAGTTTACCTTCAAGTATAATGCATCCTGGTTTCCTCGTTGATGGTTATGAAACATTGAATAGTGCTCCAATCAACCATAATAATAACAGCAATAGCAACTCAAATCAATCAAGTCACTCAGGCAGTGGAACATTGTTAGGATCGTTTAGTGGAAATTCAATACCTGGAATGCGACCGTTGTCTAGCGGAGAAGCTGTTTTGCAAATTCATAAAGAATTCGAACATATGAAATCTGTTGTAAATGAGGAAATATTTCAATTGAGAGTTTCAAAGTTGATAACGCATGCTGAATTTCAAGAATTGCAAAGTTTACAAGAGAACAACGTTGTCTTTATACGGAGTGCTTACAAAAGAATCAGAGATAACACAAAACTGTTGGAATTGATTGACGTTTATTTGAATAAAATAGGTTGATCTTGCAATTACCCCATGAAGTCGGTTCATACGATATCAAAACTGTCAACATTAAAAGGGATTCTCTTTGTCGTTTCAGAAGGTTGTACCTTTCCAAAAGAATCGTTTCATGTCAAACAATAAAATACACAAGGTGCAAATGCCGATTTATTTTTAGCCAATTTCTTCTAATTCTCATTATTCGTTTGGTTTTAAGGGAGTTAGCATGGTTGTATTTATTATTCCAGTTTAAATTCAATTCTATCCCTTTTGCAAGAGCTGGTCCAGCTTATTTTTAATTCACAATAATGTTTTTTCCTATTATATTTTTCACATACAATGAACAACCTAATACAATCTATGATGATAACTCCAAACACTTAAAATCACCCACATTAGCTATTATGAAGATTTTTAATATTGCTTCAAAAATAATTGCACAAAATATCAAAAAAATTTCGCTATATGGCATACATACTATTGCTTAATACAGCTTAAAATGTATTATAGATTTGAGATTATGTAGTATCTTTAACGAGACTGACTGTATTTAGTAAATATATATATATAGATATATAATACAGTCGGTTACAAGTTAACGGTAAATTGTAAACTACAAACACCTTTTGGGCGAAGTTCGTCATTTGATTAGTGAAAGACTTAAGACAATTTAGAGTCTATTACCTTAAAAATTCAATATTGAATTCTAAAAATGACAAGAACATTTGTCACAAATAATTCTAGATTGTATGACACTAGTAATCATTGAGAGATGTATTTGAATTGACTAAGCTACATCTTCCTGAGTGAACGGAATGACCTAGAGCGTAAGCGACTACCAAAAGAGGATGTAACAATGTATACTGGGAAAGTGTAACGAGGATTCAGGGATTGATTTATTACACTAGGCAGAGATTAATACATGAAAGGACCAATATTCGATGAACTACAAGGTTAACTTTGTTAAGCTTTCGGGAGTTTGGACCGCACATCACTTCTATTATGTAAAATATTCAAGATGATTTTGTACCCTAAAAGTGGACATAATCATACATAATGAAAGAAAATAAGCAGGAAGAGCTAAATCGTCATCATGAACAACTTTTGCGAGAATTTAAGAGCCAAAACATGAAACTAAAATTTGTTGAAAGAGAAAAAAAAAAAAAAAGAACAAAAGCCTTTCGGCTCTTTAATGGACGAGACCGGAGTCGAACCGATGACCTCTTGCTTGCAAGGCAAGCGCGCTACCAACTGCGCTACACGCCCTTAGTTTAAATTTTTTAATCACATGTGATAACCACAATGTATATCGTATTAATAATGAAACAAACAATCGTTTTTGTGTCATGTTGAGATTTAAGAATCTATCCACAACAATAGTGTTTAAAAGTAGATTATGGTTTTGAATCTTTTAGAAACTGTTGAATCTCATGATGTTGTTAAATAAAGTACAATCGAATTGACAAATCTTGAAGTAATCATGAAACCTGTCAGTTTCTTGTTCCTCTCAATGGTGGGTTTTGGCATTGTTAAAGCTCTTAATGATACAACTAAAGAATCAACCACTAATGGTATACTTGAAATTCATCCACATCAAAAGACTAGAACAGTTACAAAAGTTCAAACTATTACTCAAGTGCTGGAACCCAACACTACTGTGTCTGCTTCTGAAGAAGAGTACGATGACGTTGTTGTTACAAAAACCTTATATAGTACTGTGGTTCAACCTTTCACTGATGCGCCAATAAGATTTGATCCCGAGAAACTGATTACTGAAAGTCCTGGTGACGTTGATGAGGTGATAAATGGGTATGATGATGATTATGAGGAAGATAGTGATGAGATTTATTGGGACGATTTTGATGATAATGAACCAGATGATCCCAATGAAGTTGAACTAGTTGCAAATAACGGATTTCAATATGAATTAGACAATGCACAATTTGGATTTGATGCAGATTATTTTTCCAATAGATTGGGGAAAGAGGATTTGTTAAAGATTTCACACAAAGAAGAGATTTTTGAGCCAATTGATAATGATGATGATGATGATGATGAGGGAAAGGTTATTGCCTCTTCACCTTATCATATTGATCCTGAGCTTGGAGGAATTATCAATGAAGAAGAGTTGGAAAAATTACCTCAACTTAACTCTGAAACAATTGCTGATGATTATAGAATCAATGAAGGTTTAAGCAAAGAGCCTGATTTTATTTTTGATTATGATCCAACTTTAGATTATAGTCCTGAAAATGAGTATGAAAGAAAGTTTAACCATCTTGTTGAAGGCGAAGAAGTTGTAATTGACAAATCAATTAAAAATGAAGCAAATGACCATTCGATTCCAAAGGAGGGTGTTATAACTGATCATCTTGTTGTAGATGATGATAATGGCATTAAAAGGATAGATGTCAAGGATAACAAAAGCCAGAAATCACCCAAGGGAACTCAAGTTATCGATAGTTTAGATTCATTTCTGCAATTGACCAACAATGCTACATATAAATTTAGACAGGAAGATGCTGATAAAAGTTATATTGAATCTAAATCGTTCATCGGAAATACTACAGATCAATCAAACAACTATCATCTCCCATTTGGTAGAAGTAGATTGAGTCACAGTAGTGATGCTGGTTCATTAATTGATTCTATAAATCTTAATTCAATGTTGATTAATTTAATTGCTGTTGTGGCTATTTTCATACTTTCAAATTAGATTTTTAAAATGTTTTCAAAAATAAAACCATAGTACAATGAGAAACAATCAATTGTTTAAACGTAGCCTTCTTTCATGCTTTTCAAAAGACTTTGCTTTATTCAATAAATTATAGCTTTAAATCATGTAAATTAGTATAGAATTTAATAAGTACTTATAAGTCGCGAACCTGTTTTACTTTTTCAAAACATCATCTTTTTTTTTTTCAAGGAAAAGGAAAAGAAAAAAAAGAAGAGTTTTTTGAACGCCAAAAATAATCAACAAAAAAATAGGCATAAAAAGCACCATTCAGAAAGTGAATTAATTGAAAGGTTGAAAATTCTATCAATACAAGCTGCAAAACTTACAGATAATGAGTGAAGTGAGTATTGTGTTGTTATTGACATGACTGTTATCGTGATTGTGTTTTTGATGTCATTGGGTTTTTTTTATTTCCTTGGACCTTTTCCCATAAGTTTATTTCAACATAACCAATAAGAACATGTACAACACAGCGGTATTAGTTAAAAGATGTCAAATTTTTTTCAAGTTGAAATGGAATTAACAAATGTACTAACCCAATTTTGACTTTTTAGGTTGAAAGAACACTAAGAATTGTAACGCATCAAAAAATATTGGAAGGTGTTCCATTACCGCCAGAAGGTTTCCCAGTACGTGGTTGGTCAATTGAAGTTTTTCTTTTGGATGAATCTGGGAAAGAAGTTCCTGCTAATATCTTTGATAAAGTGATCTATGGGCTACATCCAACGTTTGCCAATCCTATAAGAACTTTTAAAGAACCACCTTTTAGAATTGAAGAAAAAGGTTGGGGTGAATTTGAATTAGGTATAACATTTGTCTATTTGGATAAAGTTGGTGAAAAGGCTATAGGTCATGATTTAAATTTCCAACAGGAGAAATATATAACAGATATTAAGCTTAAAATTCCCTTAAAGAAAAATTCAAATAATTTAAGAGCTGCATTAAAATTAAATGGTTTAGTACCAACACAAGAAGATTCCACAATTGGTGATAAACGTAAAACTTCAAATTCTAATAATAACGATACATCAAAAGTTAATAAAAAATCTAAACTAAACAACAATTCAATTGCTAGTGCAGTTAAGGGAAACATTGATTTAGAAAAATTAGCAGAAGGTTTGACAAGATTAAATGAAGATGATTTATTAGGAGTGGTTCAAATGGTTACGGATAATCGTACACCAGATATGAACATTAAAAATGACGTTGAAGAAGGTGAATTCACAATGGATTTATACAGTCTTCCTGATGGTTTATTAAAGAGTTTGTCAGATTATGTCAAGAGACGTATTGAAAAAGAATAATCTTGGATTGAGAGAGATAATTGTTATAGTAGTTTATGTTTATTACACGTTTTTTTGCAAATAATTGTCTTTGTAATAAAAGTCGTCTAGAGATAAGAAGGAGTCCAAACTTTCATTGTTGAATCCCAAGATGAGGTACAAACTGCAAGACCATTAGGAGCTGTGGAAACGTTAGAAACTGTATTTGTATGTCCTTCTAATTTCCCAACAACTTGTGCCTTTAAAGTATCCCATACTATACATCCATGTTCTGAATAACATGAAAACATTAGTCTCCCACTTGAGCTAAAATCTAATGATGTTACACCAGATGAATTTAAAGCTGAGTTTAAATCTGATATTGATGATAAAGAAGATTTGTTGAATTGTCCATGTGGTATATATGATTGTTGTTGTAATGGTTGTTGTTGATAGTTTTTCGATTCTTGTGGGATATAACTTGGTGATGATGATGGATTTGCTTCATAAAAAGTTGTTGTTTGTTTATAAGATTCTAAAGATTTAGGTAATGAATAACTACTAATTTCACAATCAGCTCTAAGATCAAATAATCTTATTATACCATCATCACTACCTGTAACGAATGAATTACCATCTTTGAAAAATTTAACACTTGTAACATCACTATTACTAACGAAAAAGCTTTGTTGAGGTTTTGATGATCTTGTATCCCAAATTCTTGCATATCCATCACTTGAACCTGATGCAAATATTGTTCCATTAGTTCCATTATTATGTGATTTATCTATACTCATACTTAATACATCACCAAAATGATCAAGATAACCACCAGATTTTTTACCTTTGTTTAAATCCCACATAATACATGTCATATCACCACTTGCCGTTAAAATGGTGTTATTATCAATGAAATCACAACTTGTTATACCACAAACATGACCTTTAAAAACTGAAACTATGCTTTGTTGAACTGAAGAAGAAGAAGAAGATTCATCGTTTAAATCAGGTATTGAATATATGGTACAGTTATTAGTTAAACCTGCACTTGCAACTAATTTACCATTTGGAGAATAAGCACATGATAAAACCCATTGTGAATCTAAAGGTATTGCATTTAATTTTAAACCTGTTATTGGATCCCATATTATTAAAAAACCATCTTGAGAACAACTTAATATAGATTTTGAATCTGAACACCATTTCATATCTGCAATTTTATTATTATGACCTTTTAAAATTTGTAATGGTTTAACATTTAATTTAGTAATTGAAGGTATATTTATTGAACATTCTGTTAAAGTTGTATCTCTAATTCTAGCTTTAACTTTATCAATTTGTTGATATAGTTGTCTTGTTTCTAATCGAGCTTTGTTTATACGATCTGAAATATCTGTATTGGCTAATTCATCCTGGGTTGTTATCGGCTTTGCCTCTATCGTTAGACTCATTGTGATTGTTTATTTAATTGGTTCGCTCTTTGCAAAACAGTACAGTGAGATAAAAACAGTTGACAAACTCCCAGGTCAATTATAGTACTATAATATAAAAACTTATCGAAATATAACCCTACATATACATAAAAACACAATTGATTAATGAGTGCACAATGTAAAACCTCTTTATTAGCTGAATCTTGATTAGTGAATAGTTAAAAGTACTTTGATATCGAATCAAAAAAAACTAAAGTTTAAAAAAAAAAAACCATTATGAAACAAGTCAACATTTACGATTTGTATCTTTGATGTTAAATGTTAAGAAAACAGATGCAATATTAAACACAATAGGCTAAAAAAAAAAAAAAATAAACTTCACTAAAATAAAAAGTGCCTCATTTCGGATAATTTTTTTTTTGCAATTTTCAGTTCAACTAATTTTTCGGCCGATTCAGGATGAAAATCATTTTTGCTAAAACTTTGGCGAAGTTTACAAGTCTCTTGGTGAGATTACTCTTTACTGAAACGGGAATGAATAAATGAGTGTATTAACACGATAGGCTCTAAAAACATATAATACCCATTAAAATCATTGTTCATCAACTTTGTTTGTCTCAGAAACAACAGATTGTTTAGACGATTGTGGTGATTCCAATTCAGTTTGTTCTTCTACAAGCTTCAACGGACTTTCCACTTGGGATTCTGATGATTTCTGCTCTTTTGTTGCATCTTGAACCACTGTCTCTGTAGATTGTTCCAACTGATGTTCTTGATCTTTTGTATCATTTGACTCCACTTTCTCTTTTAACTTTTCCTCTGATTTTTTATCTTTACTCTTCGATTCATCAACTTTTTGTGAATTTGATATTTGTAACCTTTGTTCTTGTTTTTCTGATTGATCCTGTTGATGAGCTTGTCTTTGTTGCTGTCTTTGTTGTTCAATTAATTTTTGCTTTTCAAGTTGTAATTTTTGTCGTTGTCTTTTTCTTGCACTAATTGCTCTATCATCTCTTTCAATTTCACCAGTTACTTTAGTTAAATATTCTGGTACGGTATTCCCATTTTTTAAATAAGACATTTTCCAATTTCTTGCCTTATCTTTCAATTGAACTTGAGTTCTATGTCTTAAACTTTCACTCTGTGAACCACCAGCACCATAAAATTCAAGAATTTTAGACCAATGTGGACCATGTTGTCTTAATGCATCTATTAAAGCTGTCTCCTCTTCTGAAGTCCAAGGTCTTCTCAGTATATTACGAATACGAGGAGGACCTGAACTTTTGTTGTTATTATCAACGGATGAACTAGCAGCCTCTGTCAATTGTTTGGAATTGGTTGTATCTATTGTTGTTGTATCTGTTGTTGTTGTTGTTGTTGTTGTTGTAGTTTTGGATATTGCTGGTGATGAAGATGGTTTGGAACGAGTTTTAGTTGGAGGACGTTCCCTTTCAAGACGTTCACGTTCTTTTAACTGTTTTTCCTTTTCACGTTGTTCCAACAATTTTTTTTGTAATTCTTGCTTTGTTAAAGAACCATATGGGTGATGTGATAAATTATTACCTGTTGATAAATGATCTGTTGAATTAAAACTTGATAACATATTTAAAACAGAACCACGACCTTTTTTACCCCAAATTAATACACCAATGTTTTTGGAAACATAACTAAATAACTCTTTTAAAAAAATTAACCAATCATAACTTTCACTAAGATCTTCATCTTGTTGATTTATTTTTAAAAGAGTATCACGACGAGATTTTGTACGACTGATAAAATCCAATTCAGCTGGAGTTAATTGTGAAGCTGATCTTCTTTGTAATAAATAATCTTGTAAATCATTTGGGAAAATATCTTCTAATATATCTTCCTTTGATCTATCACCTGCTTCTAAAGCTGAAATATAAGCTTGAGTTTTCAACTCTAAGAATAATGCTGCTTGTGCCTTTAACAACTTGCCCGTTATAATTGTATGATGAACATTATTATTATTATTTGATAACCAACCATTATTAACAGTTGGACAAAACACATCAAGAAATGATTCATTTAAAAAGAAAAATCCAACTTCAATTGATCCTAAAGTTGCCAATAAAAATGTTGCTAAATTAGCCTTTCTTAAAGCTGAATCAATTGGATCTTCAATGTCTTTTAAATTTTTCAATGAATTTTGTTTTAAATCTTCTTCTAAATTAACGTTATTAATTATATGTTCAAAGTTTAAAAATGGATCTTCTTCACTAAAGATTTTTTTAACCTGTTCGAAAAGTTCAACCAAATCTCTATAAACCAAACCTTCTGGAGTTGGTTCTTCATTTGTTATAATTGCTAAAGTTTCTTCATATGGTCCAACACCTATTAATCTTAATATTTGAGTTGAAACGTTATCTAAAAGTGGGATTGAATTGATTAAAAATTGTACTCTAATGGGTAATTTATCATTTGCTTGTAATGTCAAAGGTAATGAAGCTAAATTTGCTCTTATAAGCATTTCTGGTGATAAATCATCTATGGTTAAAGGTGTTGAAATGTCAATTTTAGTCAATAGAGCACTATCACGTGGAATTGGTACCCCATTTCTAATAATTACATCATCATCATCATCATCATCATCTTCATCATCATCACGGTCATTAGTTTCAACTGTTATCAAGTCTTTAGATGAGCTTTCATCTGACTTTATTGAAATCACTCTAGTCTCTGTGGGTATTGTTACCAATTGTGGATCTATAGGAGATTCATCCAACTGTTGAGATGATACATTTTGTTTTGAAACATCTAGTTCATTTTGAACATCAGTTGTAGCAGAATCTTCAACTATAATATCAGCAGACACCACTTTAGGGGAAATCTCATTAGAATCTTTACTTGAAACTTTAGCCTCTAAAACCTCTGGTTGAACCTCTGGTTGTACTTGTACTTCCTCCGTGTTTAGTTTCTGTCTTTTTGATTGTGGTTCCAATTCCGGATCCGTTATAGGAGTAGGATGTTCTTTAATATTATCACCATCTTGCTTTTCTAAATTTTTGCTTATGCTGTCAAGTACCTCAGTCATATTAAAAAGAGGGTTATAATTTTTATTTATACCATAGACCTAAACCAACAGGCCAGCCAAGAATTACTAGTTTAAGAAAAACTTTCTTATCTAATTTGATCACTAACCCAGTTTAATTATGTTTTATTGGGTAATAATTGATGATTTATCAATAATTTCAGCTTGTTTACCCTTTACTAATGGGTATTAATTAAAAAAAAAAACACAGAAGAAAAAAAAATAGATAAAATTTAGAAAAAATTAAAAATTGCGAGAAGTGTCCATATCAATTTCGGAAAATTTCAATTTGCAAAAAAAACACAAAAAGTTGCTAGTTCGATTCTTTCAAGGAGAAGAGAATTATTTTTATACTCATTTAAATACCAAAGTCTCAATTCATCTATACGTTATAAATTCAATTCATGATAAGACATAAGACATTTGATCTATCCTTCAATACATTAGCAATTAGTGATTTCATCTTTGAAGTGCAATAGATTATTACTTGTCATTCTCTTTCTTTTTTTTTTTCCTGATCTTATTAGTTGGATAAATTCTATATATATAAAATTTATTTAGTAAAATCAACTTTATCTAGTTCAATTTTACTGAATTTTTGCTAAAAAAAAAAAAATTAATGTTTCCATGGTTACTAAAACAATCGCGTGAAAAACACGATTTTTTTTTTAAAATTTAAAAACAAAGAAAAAAAAAAAAGACAAAATCAAAACAAACAAAAAAAACCAAAAAAAATTGTTCGCAAAATTCAAAAAAGCTTCAAGTTTTATAAGAAAAACAAAAAAAAAAACAAACATTTTACTTTTCCCACTTTAAAACAACCTTTTGAATAACACCTATTGACAATCAATTAAATAACTTAATCAAACTTTATACAAATATTACAATGGCCAAAGCTGCTTCTTCAACCACTACTTCTGTTAAGAAAACTCCAACTCATCCACCTTATGCTGGTATGTTTATTTTTTTTATGTCATTTTCCCCCTTGTTTTTTCTTTCAATTTGTTTTGTTTTTTTTGCTATTTGGAAAGAGAACAACAAAGGGATGAATTTATAACTTGAAAACTGGATACTAACCTTTCGATAGAATTAATTAAAGCTGGTATCTTATCTTTAAAAGATCGTAATGGTTCTTCTCGTCAAGCTTTGAAAAAATACATTCAAACCAATCATAAAATTACAGCTACTAATTTTGATTCATTGTTTAATGCTGCTTTAAGAAGAGGTGTTGAAAAGGAAGATTTTATTCAACCAAAAGGTGCATCTGGTCCAGTTAAATTAAACAAAAAAAAAGTTGAAGCTAAACCAGCTAAAAAGGCAACTACTACTCCAAAGAAAGCTACAACTCCTAAAAAGGTTTCTGCTACAAAAGCTTCTTCTTCTACTCCAAAGAAAGCCGCCACTGTTAAAAAACCAACTACTAAAAAATCTGATGCTCCAACTAAGAAAGCTACAGCTGCTTCTTCAAAAGTTACCAAAAAGGCTGCACCAGCTAAAAAGCCAACTCCAGCTAAAAAAGCTACCACTACAAAGAAAGCTGCTGCTAAGAAATAGATTGATTTGAAATTAAAAATATATTTTAATATATTGAGTTTCAATTCTTTTCACTTCCCTTTCTACCCTCTTTTTTTCTTGTTGTTTTATATACCCTCAAATTTGTGTGTGTGTGTGTTTCCATCTTTTGCCTTTCAAAGTTTACATTAATTCCCCCCTTTTTTTCCTGGTTGACAATATACTTTTTTTCTACTTTTACAATCATTCCTCAAGCCTATTGTTCCTTTTGATTTTGAGAATTGAAAGAAATTTAAACGAAAAAAAGAAAAAGGTTAATTGTTTTCTATGTTTGATTATAAGGTTTGTTATGCTGTTATGTTTTAATAGTCTGGTTAGTCAATAATAATTAGTTTTTTTTTTTAAATTATTGTGGTTTTATTTTATGTATCAACTCATTTGATATAATTATGATGAAGGCAAATGAAGTTCAATTTGTACATTAGTTTTTGCTTTTGAGTTGAACATTGAAAATACAGACAAAAATTTGAAAAGATTATGTTTATTGTTGCTGTAAATGGCTTTTTGTTGAGCTTGGGTGTTTTCATTTGAATTTCAACTTTGTTCAGTCTCTTTTTTTTATAGTTTTGTGTATTAATAAAATATTTTGTGTGTGAAAGATGTAGATTTATTCAATTTATTGTTAACTCATCACTAAATTCCGATTATGATTCTTTATCAAGTACTAAAAGTCCGACTTGGTAATCACAACAGTGGTCTAGATAATTACCAGTACAATTAATCGCTAATATACATTTTAAAATGATTATCAGTAAAAATTTACAACGTGGTTAGACTCGGCCGATTGTAATGAGATACCAACATAGCATAGCATAGTTTAAAGTAATGGCTATAATTGGAAAACTATTATCACTCTAAAATTGTAGACTTGTAATTATACAATCAAGTCTCCCCCACTAAAAGATCCACTCTTACAAGTCCATCAAACCGATTCTAAAGTAATAGAACCCAACAATGTTACTTGTACAATTCTCACTTTAAAAACCTAGTGCGCGCGTGGAGACATTTTATTTTATTTTTTTTGCCTTAAATTTTGTCCTCATTTTTAGATGGCTGTTTTCTCTGTCTTCTTTTTACTCCATTTTGGGGGGTTTGAGTAATTGGTGGTGCCATTTGCCATAAATTAAATTAAAGTTTAAAGTCCATTTTATAAGAAGTGAAAAAAAAAAAAAAAAAACCAAGTGATCTAAAATGCGATATCCGAGCGAAGCTAATTTTATTCAAGTGGGTTTAAGATTAACTCTAAAAAAGAAAGCACAAAAATACACAAAAAACTTCATCAACAATATGACTTTGTTGATTGGTTCTCACCCACCCCAAATTTAAAAGGTCTATATATTTGATTCTTTGTTAAAATTTTATAAGTATCTCTTGAAAAGCCAAGGATTGGTACAGGAGACCAATGGAAATTCATTAGTTTCAATATAAAATTATTTCCAAATTTGTAACTTAATACTACTTACTGTCTTGAGTGCAGAGATTCAATATTGCTTTTAGATTTCAAACTATAAGCATATATATATATATTAACCCTTCTCGGAAGAAGACGTTCCAAAAATTGATCACGGATATCAATCAAACTAAAAACCGTACGGATCCTATATATAGTAGCTATTTCCGTTCTTACCGAGTAGGTGCGAAATCTATATTTTAATCCAAAAACTTTGGGTTGAGTCCGATTACCTCTCTCTCTCTCTTTTACTCATTAAAAATTCGTCTTTAGTCCTTCTAGATTTTATAAATTAGTGATATTATTTGATTCTCTAAAGACCGATTGAAACCCCACCACTTAAAACTTATACATTAATAGCATCAATTTTAACTAAAAAGTTTCATGTGACAATAAACTAAACTAACCGCGAATCTTCCCCCCCCTCCTCCCCATCAAATATGCAACTCTAAAATCAAGTCTTTAAAATTGGGACTATCACTTTATTGTAGTATGTTTAAAGCCAGGAAAAAAAAAAAAAAAAAAAGACTAATAATAAAATCAATATGAAAAGGGTAAATAATTTGTCCCATTTGTCCCTATCTTTATAACCTCTGACTCTTTTTAGTTAAAGCTCGAAGACCTACTCTTTTCTCTCTAATTCAATTCACAGGCGAAAAGGGCAAAGAATTAGAAGTAAAATCCGAGACTTTTACTGAGACTTCTACTGAGACTTTTGCCTCGTTAAAATTTGTATGTTGGATATGCTTAAAGTATTTATAGGTCACATAAAAAAAAAAAGGTCTATCTTTTCTATAATACGTAGCAATGGAAATTTCGTACATATTACATTTTTTTTTTCCCTTCTTTCTTTCTTCTTTTCAACTTCTTTTCAACATTAAAAAGATAATTGCCACTTTTAACTACCCTTATCCCTTTGATCAAAATAGACATTGTTCATTCAGTGCTTTATTAGATTCAATTGGTTTCCACTTTCCCTTCTTTTTATTTTACATATACATATTGAAAAAAAAAAAGTGTCATATAAAAGACCATTCCATTCCGATAACCGAACTTTGGATATAATATCATAACGGGTACAAAAGATTTTAAAGTATTCATAATGACAATTGAACAACAGACAAATCAGGCCAATGGAATTGTCAATGTTGGAGTTATAGAGCATAGTACTGTTGAAGTGAGTGAAGCTGTAGAGAAATTATCTCTTGAGGATAATGGTTCTGTGGATGCCATTAGCGGAACAAAATTGACACAACACAAGGTTAGTCAAGATTTAATTAATGAGGATAATCTAGATGATGAAGATCATGGGGATGAAGAAGATGATGATGAAGAAGAAGATCATGGGGATGATGAAGATGATGAAAATGAGGAGGATATACATTATTTCCACTCTCCTCTTAATTCAAATGCCATAGTAACCATCATCTTAAGCTCAACTGATGTTGAGCTCAACATAGATCAACTTCAGCAAAAATATCTGGTGAACAATTTCACAACTTATGAAATCATTGATCCCTCTCAAACTTCCACCACCATTCGTATTAAATTTATCAACAAGACAGATGCCCAAACTTTAGAGACGTTAATAACCAAAGATTTTAACCAAGATGAGATAGAAGTTAAAATTGACTATGATACACTAACTCATCCAGGAAACATTTATGTTAGAGGGTTAGTACCAGAAGTAACCACCCAAGACTTGTATGAAATTTTCCAACCGTTTGGTGAAACTACAAGTTGTAAAATTGTTTTAGATGAGTTTAATAGATCCAAAGGTTATGGATTTGTAAATTTTGCAAATGGTAAAAGTGCTGATGATGCCATTGACAAGCTAAATGGACTCTTGATTAATGGATCAAAGTTGTTTTTGAATCATCACATTGCTAAAAAGGAAAGAATTGAAAGACAGGGCTTTGAAAGACAAAATTTTACCAATTTATACGTTAAAAATATTCCATTGAGTTATGTTGAAGATGTTAAAGAAGATGTTCAAGATAATCGTAAGATTGAGTCATATCCAAAACTTCAAAAGTTATTTGAAACTTTTGGTGAAATAAGTTCAATTTTCATACCAGAAACTTCTTCAAATGATAGTAACAATTCAATAGTTTCACCTGATGGAACAACAACAATCCAGAAAAGATTTGGCTTTGTTAACTATAAAAAGCATGAAAGTGCATTGGAGGCCATTGCTCAACTTGATAATCAACAGTTGGAACCTGGATTATTCTTGTCAGTTTCAAGAGCACAACGCCGTGATGAAAGACATAAATCTATATCACCATCACCTCAATCCCATAATAGTAATGGGTTACATATAGATCCACATTACATTCAAAGCATATCCCCACCAAGTTTTTCCGGTAGAGGTTCCATCACTTCTCCAATCTCAATCATATCATCACCACCACCATCGCAATCATCTGTCATCATAAATCCTATCCAACAACAACAACAACAGCAGCAGCAGCAGCAGCAGCAACAACAACAAATATCGCCATCTACACAGTCATACGCACAGCAGCCCATCCCATTGCCATTACCAACACCACCAACTCCACAGCAGCAAAACCCGGGTCCTTTACCATTACCGGGCCCAAACCAACAGATATCTAACCTGTACGTTAAAAACCTATCTCAATCTATAAACGATCAAGCATTACATTCATTATTTGCCCAATTTGGATCAATAATCTCAGCCAAGATTATGACTTTAGACGATGGAGTAACTTCTAGAGGATTTGGGTTCGTATGCTTCAAAGACGTTCATGAGGCTTCAAGAGCTCTTGTTGCTATGAACGGTGCTATTATTGATGGCGATATAATCCATGTTTCCTTTGCACAGAAGAACAATAGAAAGTTGTATACAAAGCAACAAGCTGCTGCCCAGCAGCAGCAACAACATCAACAGCAACAACAACAACAACAACAACAACAACAGCATCAACGACAACAGCCACAACAGGGGTTTTATCAGAATCGTCATAACAACGAAGGATATCAAAGACATCAAAAGTTTAACGGTATTCCATCTTTTACACCTTCGTATCCTCCTAACCCACAATACTACCCTTACTATTATCCCTCTGCACAAGGAGCACCACCTCCTCCTCAATTAGCATCACAAGTACCTAATCCATCTGGACTAGAATCACCACCAAATGATATTTATTACTATGGTCTCGTGCCATCACCAGTGGGCCCACCACCAACGCAAATTCATGGTGCTCCACGAGTTCCATCTCAAGGGTACGTTTATGGACAAGCTAGTGGATATCCACGTTATAATAATAATGAATCCAAGAATGATGGGAAGAGTAAGAATTGGAAGAGGAAAGTTGACACAGGAGAGGAGAGTGTTGATGAATAGAAGTGGACTGAGCTTGTTTGTTTGCATAAGTGGTTAAAAATCTTGTCTATAAAGTAAAAGTGTAAACTTTGCCTCAAGTCCTGTATATATATATTTCTTTCTGGAATGGTAAATTTCTAATCAAAGAATAAACCAATCTTTGAGAAAGACTAGCTGTAGTTTCACTACGATAACTCTTCTTTTCTACGTTAACAAAAATGTTATATGTCTCGTATAAATAAATAGATATGGAGCTAACTTTTAAGCTCGCAATGTCATCAAAAAATGGATATAAACCTACTTTATAAGTTTGGTGGAATTTCAACTTGACGTGTTTCTCCACCTGAACTTCTATTTCTCTTTAAAGCTAATAAAGGATCATCATCTCCTATTAAATCATCATTGTTTAAAGAACCACCTCCTAATTCTTCATCCTCTTCGTCTTCTATCTGTCTAACTTCTTCAACTTCTTCTATGTAATGTTTCAACATTGATTCAATCCCATTTTTCAAAGTTATACTTGAACTGTCACAAGATCTACAAGCACCTCTTAGTCGTAAAATTACAGTTCCTGAATCTTCTTCAAATCTAACAAATTCAATATCACCACCATCTTCTTGAATGGCAGGTCTTATTCTAGTGAAAATCAGTTCTTTGATCATAGAAATGACATCATCATCATCTTCATCAAATGCTGTATCTTTAGAAAGTTTAATAGAATCATCAAATATAGGCTCACCAGATGTTAAACTTTCTGTTAATAGTGAAAATATCTCAGGCTTTATTAACATCCAAGAGTACTGGACTTTTTTCTCAACGGTGATGAAATTTTCACCAAACATAATGGCTTTAATACCATCCACTGCAAATAGTTTCCTAGCTAAAGGTGATGAAAAGGCTTCCCTACCGGATAAATATTCAACTGTTTGACCTTCTGGAAGGATGTTCATCGAAGGTAAAAACTTCAACGCATGGTCATTTGGAGTGTCTTCAGTCTGTATGAACAAGGAACGAGTCTGTTTGGAAGATACAACAATTCTTTGAGTTGTATTGGGTATTAAAGGTCTTCGTGTGGTGGTATAAATTGCTGTGGTTAAAAATCTATAGGTGGAAGAGTGGGGTGGGGCAAATTGACACTTCGCTAAACGCACTGAGCTATAACTTGAAGATGATCTAAAAGCTGTTGGTAGTCTTGTGCAAAACATCATGAACTAAATGTATCTTGACAGTAACTAAGGAGAGTGTAACCAAAGAACTGACCCAAAAGTATAATGTGGATTGTGAATTAACTCTTGTTGATTGGACATTAGAAATACATTTTTCTATAATATTTGTTTGTCATCTTTTTGGAAAAATTTGGTGGGGGCCGCAGAAATAGGAAAACTATATGAGCACTTTAAAGAGATTTAGAAATACACTTGAATGAAAACAGTCATTATTAAAATTAAGTACACATGGAAACTATATACATTCTTGTAAGATAAAAATCTCTCTCATTTAAAATCAGCAATCGATATCTCAGACTTTTCACACATCTGTCTAAATAACCCATCTTTCATCTTGAACAAATTTAAAGGAGTGTCAAACTCTCTTAATTCACCTTTATCCAGTACTAGAATTCTATCATACGTCAGTATAGTTTTCAATCTATGTGCAATACACAGTATTGTACATCTACTAAATTCATTGATGATTGTCGTTTGAATCTTGGAATCAGTTTCATAATCAACACTTGACGTAGCTTCATCTAGAATCAAGATTTTAGAATTACGAACCAAGGCTCTAGCTAGTGCTATTAGTTGACGTTCTCCTAAGGAAAAATTTGAACCTTCATCTTCAACTAGTTGATCCAAATGGAATTTATGCATGGTGGTTGATTCATCTGATGAATCAACTTCTGAATCGTTCAACTGATGTTGTTGAGCTTTATTTATGTTTTCAATTAACCCACTTCTTCTCAAGGCATCCCACAATTCTAAATCGGTTCTCTCTTCAAATGGATCAAGATTTTTTCTTATGGATCCTTTGAATAAAACTGGATCTTGAGGAATGATTGAAAGTTTTGATCTTAGTTCAAATAAACCAATTTTAGATATATCAACGTTATCAATTTTTATAGAACCTTCTGTTAATTCGTTTAATCTGTAAAGACCAGTCATTATGGTACTCTTACCAGCACCTGTTCTTCCACAAATACCAATTTTTTCATTAGCATTAATGGATAGACTTAAATTCTTCAATACTAATGGTAAACCATCTCTATAACGTAATGAAACATTATTAAATTCGATTTGACCTTTACTTGGCCATTCTTCACCTGGATTAGTTTCATCAATTCGATAATCACGTTCTTGTTCCAACTTATTGGCATAATGGCATAGTCTTTCGACAGAGTTCATTTCGTTTTCAACTTGGGTATAAGCTCTTAAAATTAATGACATTAAACCAGCTAACTGTAATACATAGGTTACGACTAAACCTGCAGATGCTGCATTAATGTTGAAAACTCTATTAACTGATAATAGAGATATTATCAAAGCTAATGCACATGAAACCAAATCCAAATGGACAGAAATCCATCTTTGATTTGCAATAACAAGGAAATATGCTTCATTCATAGTATCTAAAAGTTTAGCATTTTTCATTAAAAATCTCTTTTTCGATGCATAGGCTTTTATAGTTAACATACCATTTAAAACTTCGTTAAAATTATTATAAACCAGTGATCTTTTGATTGCTTCAATTCTTTTAATTTCTCTTGAACTTGCTTGATAATAGTTGGCAAATCCAACAAAGATAATGACTAAAAATGGAATGACAATGGTAAACCAAGGAAAATAACACGAACACAGAATGACAACACCAATGACGAATCCAGTTGGATGTAAAAACAATCTAATCTGTTCTCCAGTTTCATTATCCAATGCATCTGTATCTTTAGTAAATCTATTCAAAATTCTACCCATTGGAGTTGTATCCATATAGCTCATTGGAGTATGTAAAACTTTTTTCATAGCTTTCAAGTTTAAAACTTTGGCAGACGTAGTTGAAATATAACCCATTACAACGAATTCTGCAGCAACACTGAAAATTGAAATTAAAACAAGCATGACATAAATACCAATGTAAAATCTATCAGAACGACCTTCGAATCTATCACTAATCCAAAATGACAACCAAACGTTTGTAAACAAGGAGGAAAAAATATCTGAAACCAAAAAAAACCCAGCTAGTGGTACAGCAAATACACCAAGAACACCTTGACCTTCTCTTAAATAATCCTTGTAAACTGACCATGATATTTGATTTTTAGCACGTTCTTCATCAAGTATTAAGGCACCAGTTTTCAGATTTTCTTTGTCAGTTTTGGTAACTTGTTTGGATAGACTCTTAGATAGATGAATAGATTGAGTTAATTTGATACCATCAAGTTGATCTTCAGGTACCGTTTCAACTTCTTGTCCATTTTCATCACTTTGTGAGCTGTTTTTAGAATAATCCATTAGAGTGACAAATGCCTCGTTGGTGGCCAATAGTTCATCAACTGTACCAATATTTACTGTACCATCACCGTTAAGGAATATAACTCTATCAGCTTTCCCAATTAAACTCAATTGATGAGTAGCCAAAACTCTAGTTTTATCCTTTAGTACACCCAAGAAACAGTCATCAACGATATGTTTACCAACTCTGGCATCAACAGCACTCAAGACGTCGTCAAATAGAATGATATCCTTATTTGAATAAACAGCTCTAGCCAATGAAATTCTAGCCTTTTGACCACCGGATAGTGTAATACCACGTTCACCAATTTCAGTAGAATCACCACCTGGGAAACTATACAAATCATCCTTTAATTGACAAGCTTCAAGAACTTTGTTGTACCATTCATATTCATATGGGAGACCAAAGGTTATATTCTCTCTAAATGTTGTATTTTGAACCCAAGGTGGTTGAGAACACAGTAGTGGTTGACTTTTGCACAATAGCTCACCGGAAACTTTAGTCATAAATCCAGATAAAGCAGTTAAAAGAGATGATTTCCCAGATCCGATTGGACCTGTAATTATAACAAACTCATTTTGATAAATCTTAAAAGAAATGTCATGAAAACCTTTGAAAACAATTTTCTCGTCATCAAATGTTTCATCATCTTTATCAGTAAGTTCAGGTTTATTTTCATGTATGATTTCTTCTTCTTCTTCCACCTTTCCAATTTTCTTTAATGTATGCTTTTCTTCATCAACCTCATCAAATTTATCCCATTCAAAACTACCATTTTGTAATTGAATGGCAACGTTCTCATCAAGTTGATCATTAACATCTGCAATTTCTAAAAAATTTTCATCCTCTTCATCTTTGAAAACTTCATCAGTCCCATAAGAAACGTCATCGTCACCACTTTGTAAAAATTCACGAACTCTATTCAAACCAATTGAAGCATCAGCAGCGGTGGCTAAGGCAATTGGTAACATCATAACCTGTTGAGCCAATACACCAAATAAGGACAATGAAGAAAAAATAGCACCAGGATTTTGATTATCAGTTATACCATACATTACTAAAAATGCAATCATAGAAGTGAATAAAGGTAAAGAAAGACTGAAAGCCAATAAAAAATTTCTAATTGTTTGCATTTTAAGAATGATATGAACTTCAGATGATCTTTGTTTAACAATTTCCTTTTCATAGGCATCTTCCCATGAATAAAACTTTATAATTTTCATATTTTGTAACATTTCTCTCATTAAAGAAACTCTATGATCGGTAAATTTTGTTGCTCCACGTCTCATTTGCATTAATTTTTTCATTGATGAACTAATTGCAACAACTGAAATGATGAAAACAGCAATACCAGCTAAAGAACTAACTCCAATGTTATGAATCAATAGAGCAATGGCAATAATAACAGGTAATGGGAAAGTAATGGCAAAAGGTTGAAATCCAATAGCCAAATCAATTCTTGCTAAATCTGTTGACATTAAAGATGTAACTTTACCAGCGGTAAAATTATGATTAGTTTCAGAATCTGATATAAATGATTTTCTAAGCAATGCAGTTGTCAATACAGATTTACATTGAGCACCTGTAGTTAAAGATTTGTGTAAAAAATGATTAATACAAATCCCATTAAAAGCCAATATTAGAGCAACACCAATTGAATATCCTATACCTTTACCAACTGATAAAGTATCATCTATTGTTCTTGCTTGAACGAAATTTATAAGTGCCTTTGACAAGAGTGGTAATAATACTGCACCTACATCAGCGGCACCTTTAAATACAATAGCCCATAAATATTCCCATTGGAAAGTTTTGAAAAGAGCATTTATAATTGCCAATTTAGGATATTCTTGTAATTCTTGTTGATTAACATTTGGATTTTTTTTCAATAGTTTACTTCTATGCCTTTGTAAAATTATTCTTAAATTTTTTTGAAATAAATCAAAATTTGTATTTATTGATAAATCATCTTCTAAATAGTATAAATCCATTGGATCTAAAGTTCTTTTATAACCAACTTTCATAATTGGATTCAACCACCAAAATAAAACTCTATTGAGGAAAAAAACATGCTTTTTGGGATATGGTTTCCTTTGAGAATCATCCTGCGGTATTGGTGGGACTTTTTTCGATATGAAAGGTGTCATTAACCTTCTTTCTAACTTTGGCACAACAACATCTAAATCTTCTTGAACTTGTAACGATTTATCGTTGCTGCCGCCCACATCAGTGGAGCCGGGCGGGGCGGCGGCGGTGGTGGCGGTGGTTGCTTTAGAAGAGGACATTTTTGTCCGTATTAAACTTGATAGTGTGCTTTGTGAGTTATAAATTGACCTGTTGAAGAGAAAATGTTTTTGAAATATAAATATATATATATATTTGTATTTATATAAAATTATGCTTTTTCTTGAAATCTGCATAATAATTTAGCAAGCACCACCATTAGCGCCGCCTAAACCCATCTTTTTTTTTTTTTTTCCTTTCATTGAACCCGCCGATAGAGTAGCTATTTTTTCTTTTAGCAGCTATCGCCGTTGTTGTGGTGAACATAGCCGTATTAGTATTAACAAATTGTAACTATGATGGTTATTCAATCACAAATCAATCTGAGTGAACTAATGATTATTACAATAATGGTTGAGTGAATTAATGATTGCTACAATGAAGTAAAAGATTGCTTCAACAAAGTTGATTATAGCCTCGATCGTTTATTGGTAAATATGGCTTAATTTCTTTGAAATATAGAGGTTAATTTTACTTTCTCGTAATTTACAAGCAAGTCAAAATGCATCAAACAATTTTAAACTTGCCCAAAGTATGCAAAAAAAAAAGAAATAGGGGTGTCAATTCTGTGATTGATTGTATTTTCAAAAGGGCTTACGTTTGGTTGGTCTTTGTTGAGCTATCGTAAATCATATGTACTAACAAATTTGCGGAGGTAGCTTTTGCCCAAAAATAAAAAACCAGTAACAGTTAGGCAAAAAAATAAAATTATTTTACATTGATTGGCACAAAAAGAACGAAAAAAAAAAAAATAAAAAAAAAAAAAGCACATGCAGTTAAGAAAAATTTCGCTTAGCTTTTCGGATCTTGAATCTATCGAGGAAAAAGACTTAAAACCATATAAATATAAAGTCCGAAATTTCCACAGCCAATTCCCACCAAAAAAGAAAAACAAAAAATACATAAATAGGGAAATATCTATAAAGGGCAAAGGTCACCCAATTCCGACATAATTAAAGATCCGGTCCTTTTGTTTTTGTTTTGTCTTTTTTTTTTTATAGAACCGGATTAGAATTTAAAACCTTCAAATTATGAAAGGTGTTCCGGTGTCTTTCAATTTTAAAATAGTAGGGTGTGGGAACACTGGGCCAAGTTTTTGAAATTGCTCTCTCTCTCTCTCGCGCCAAAAAGTAAAAAGTCGACAACGCATCACTAATTTCATTGATCCTAGTTAAAAATTGAGATCATTTAGTTAACAATTTTTAAACAATTTATCACAACACTAAAGGAAAACAGTTATAATATTAATTTCAACAAAGGCAAGACTCAATTCCATTGAGAAGAAGATTTGTTTCATAACAGTATTAAAATATATATATATATATATTTCACTTTAAATCATGTCATTTAGAGGTACCAAATTTAACCATATCCCTACGAGCAACAATGGTGGTTTATCAGGCGGTGGTGGTGGTAATTATGCAAATCAAGGTTCAGGTATCAATGGAGCTGGCTCAATTGGATCTTTGGGCAATGAAGGTTCAACTTTGAATCAATTCATCATTAAATTTAATCAGTTTAGTAAAAAAATTGAAGATTTATTAGACACTCCTGAATTGAAAAAAATTAAACCATATATTCCACAAATTGGTAGATTTTTAATCGTGGCTACATTTTATGAAGATTCTTTAAGAATTTTAAGTCAATGGAGTGATCAAATTTATTATCTTTGGAATTATAGAAAAATTCCATATTTTTTGGTTTATATTTTATTAATTCTAATTGTTGTTGTTATGTTGGGTGCTTCAACTTTAATTGTTTTGAAAAAACATCAAATATATGCATCTGGTGCTTTAATATTTGTCATAATCA
This sequence comes from Taiozyma peoriensis, assembly GCA_030574875.1. Taxonomy (NCBI): domain Eukaryota; kingdom Fungi; phylum Ascomycota; class Saccharomycetes; order Phaffomycetales; family Wickerhamomycetaceae; genus Taiozyma; species Taiozyma peoriensis. Next base: position 60,529 of record JAJMFM010000006.1, read on the forward strand.
CTCAAGGTTTAATGTATGGTTTATTTGTTGGTTCAAATTTTATCTTGAGAAATTTTTCATTAATTGGTGGTTTATTAATTGCATTTTCTGATACTTTAGTTAAAGAAAAACCAAGATATGCTGGTTTACCAGATATTTCTACTAATAACAACTATAAAAATTATGTTTTATTAGCTGGTAGAATCTTATTGGTGTTATTGTTTTTCACATTTGCCGCTACAAAATCTTGGTTAACAACGATAATTACTTCAATTGGTATATTTGCAATTGCATTTGGGTTTAAAACAAGATTTGCCTCAGCTGTTCTTATCACAATTTTACTTTTTTATAATTTTTCTAAAAATTCTTATTGGTTTGGTACTATAACTGAAGCTAAAAGAGATTATTTGAAATACGAATTTTTCCAAACTTTATCAATTATTGGTGGATTATTGTTAGTTGTAAACACTGGTGCTGGTGAATTATCAATCGATGAAAAGAAGAAGGTTTATTAAATACTACTTTTGATATATCACCTTATAACATCAACATCATCATCATCAGCAGCAGTACAATAACAAGTACCATGACACAAGAAACCCTGCATTATCAACATCCACGCTCCAAAGGGCTTAACACTACAATAGTCTGTATAACGAATGTAAAATTCCACATCTTTGAAATTTGTCGTAAAACCCGACTTTATATACTTTTTAAACTTTTGTGTCACTTAGGCTTAATCTGGCAAAAAAGATAAGGGTTACGCTGCCCTGGCTACTGGAAAAACTGGAGTCGGATCAGAAAGGTTTCTCTTCTTTTTGCAACTTCAAGATGAGAACAGAGACACACTAATTGTTTGCCTCAGTGTTAATTCAAGAGCTTTTAAATAGTAAGGATTGTTTAGTAAAGAGCTTTTGTTATGGTAGAGGCTGCGGATATAGACCTTGTACTTGAGAGTGCTTTGAAGCCATCTTCAAACGTTGCATTATGGGATTCTTTGAAATTTCTTGTCAAATATGTCCGTTCATCAATATCTCTAATAACGAATGAAATTTATCAATTGATAAAGTTGGTGCTCATAGTGATACCCAGATATTTTTTAATATTTCTTTCAAGATCCATAAACATCACTTTGTCCTATACTTCCATATTTATAGCTCTATTCATTTTCACAATCATTGGAGTTGCCGTTGTTCGATATAAAGTGTTGACAAGTTATTCTAAAGTTAAAGAAGATCCCTTGGATAAAAAAAATCCAAAAAAGGATGAAACAACTTTTATTAGAGATGATTTGACCGTTTCAAAAAAAAGATTTGGTGCTGGTTCTCATTTGGATGAATTCTTGATTGCTTTAAAGATTTTTGGTTATTTAGAGAAAAATGTTTTCAATGAATTAATTAAAAACATGAAAACGTTAAAGTTGAAAAAAAATGATATTTTCAACATGGATAACAATCTGGGATTTGTAATTGTTGTTGAGGGTAATGTTCAAATATATACCAAGATTTCAAGCTCAAGTCAAACCCAACTTGGTCATAAGAGTTCAAATAGCATAATTACCGATGATACTGATGCATTTGATAACTTTGATGTTGATAACGATGATGAGTTGTTATTAGATTTTCAAGGTTCTAAATATCAGATACTAAATGAGGTGAAAACTGGTAATCCATTGTCCTCTTTAGTCAACATTCTTTCATTGTTTACAAATGAGGATGAGTTACAGAGTATTTCCTCTTTGAACTCACCAAATTTGTTTCATAGTAATAACACTAATCATCAATATCGCCAGCATCAAAGAAAGTTTCGAGGTAATAGTGATATTGCACCATTGAATCTCAACGATCCAGATGATCCATTATTAACACCAAAATATGGTCCCACTACAACAAATTTCTCTATTCACGAGCCTCCTAATATCATTGCTAAGACTACAACAAATTCCACCATTGCCATAATACCTGCTGACTCTTTCAGAAAATTAAGAAAGAAACATCCAAGATCATCGTCACATATCGTTCAAATGATTTTAACAAGACTTTATCGTGTTACACTTCAAACTGCTCACAACTACTTAGGATTAACTAAAGACATATTCGAAACGGAGGCTAAGTTGAATAAAGAAGTTAAACTAGAACTTCCAGATTATTTATACGATGGTGTTATTAAAAAAATGAGAGATACAAAAGCAAAACCTACAAGTTATCCTATGGATAATGATCTAAGCAAGACTTCAAGTAAAAATTCATCAAGAACGAATCACGATGAATCTCTCAATTCAGGTCGTACTGATAGATCACCAATCCCTTCAAAGCCATCCACCAATGCATCATCGAGCTCTGCCCTCAATTCGCCTCTTGATACCACAAGAAAGTTTTTGCCAAAGTTAAGGAAGCAAGAATCAAGACATGTAATTTTGACAAATTCATTGGAAAATAATCTTAACCCTGGTGATTTACTTTCAAATGTCCCATTATCGAGGAAAACAACAAGAAATGCCAGTGATATTAAAGACACTAAACTTTTTTCTGAATTTGATGAAGATGCTGAAGTGTTTAGTAGAAAATTCAACGGTGAAGTTGAAAGTGAAGAGTTTTCATTGAAAATTGCAATGATTGAAGGGATGTTCAAATTTTTGGGTATTGATAAAGAGACCTTAATACCTGTTAGACAAAGAACCGGGAATAGAAATGGGTCTAGTGTTTTGAATAGTCCTACTCCCTTTGTTGTCTATCAAACATCATCTCATACCAATCAACAGGAGGAAAACTCCTACAAGAAAACAAGAGCAACAAGTACAACTAGCTCAAGGCTATCTACGAACTTGAGTGATTTTCTAGATCATGAAGAAGAAGATCTTGATGGTACAGATTTTGATTATGAAGAGATTATTAGAGATTTCGCTAACAAGATTGAATTGATCCCTCTTGAATCAAATACAACTTTGATAACACAAAACACCTCGCTTAACAATGGTCTTTACTACGTCATCTCTGGTCATTTGGATGTTGTTTATTCCGATCCAGTCACTGGTGTTGAACAGGTTGTGTATACAGTGAATCCAGGTGGTGTTGCAGGATATCTAGGATGCTTGGTTGGCTCTAAATCTATGGTTACTGTTAGAACATCCACAGATTGTTTAGTGGGGTTTTTATCCAACATTAAGCTTGAAATCTTATGTGAGAGATATTTTATGATTTATTTGACTATTGCCAAAAGTTTAATCAACTCGTTAAGTCCAAAACTGTTGAAACTTGACTCTGCATTGGAGTGGATTCAACTAGACACTGGTGAGACTTTATTCAAACAAGATACAACTGCTAATGGGATTTATATCATGTTGAATGGTAGACTAAGATCATTCAGAGAAGACGCTGTTTCTAAACAGATCAAAGTTATCAATGAATATGGACAAGGTGAGAGTTTTGGAGAAGTTGAAGTACTTACAGCTGTTAAGAGATCAAGTACATTTATTGCACTACGAGATTCAGAAGCGGCAAGAATTCCAAGAACCTTATTTGAGATCTTAGCTTTAGAAAACCCTTCAATCATGATTAAAGTCTCGAGAATTGTCGCAAGAACCATTAAGGATGAACCAAATGTTACCAGTCATGATTTGTTTAAAATTCCAGCACAGTTAAGGCCATTATCCAACAGTTCACAGGTTCCTATCAACAGGTCGAACTATAGAACGATAACCATACTCCCAGCAACATCAGGTCTCCCAGTGGCAGAGTTTGCTAATCGTTTAATATCATCATTTAGAGCAGTTAATAAGACTGTTATTGGGCTTGATCAAGTTTCAACATTGTCACATTTGGGTAGACATGCCTTTGATAAGATTTCACTTTTGAAACAATCTGGGTTTTTCTCAGATTTAGAGGAAAACTATCAAGTTGTTGTTTATATTGCTGATACACCTGTGAATTCCAATTGGACAACAACATGTATTCAACAAGGTGATTGTATTTTACTCTTGGCGGATGCATCTTCAGGAGATTCAAGCATAGGTGATTATGAAAGATTATTGTTGAAGACAAGAACAACTGCCAGAACAGAGTTATGCTTTCTCCATCAGGAAAGGTATGTTGAGCCTGGATTTGTTAGTAAATGGTTGAAGAATAGGGTTTGGGTTGATGCTCATCATCACATCCAATATCAAGTGTACAAAGAAGAACAACATCATGATGATACAAGACTTCATCAAAGACTGCTTTTCAACAGATCCAAATTCCCTGCTCATATCAACCATCTTGCATCACATTTGAAAACACAAGTTGAGATAATCAAGTCCAAATATGGACATCGATCTCAATTTAACAACGATACTTCTTCTTTGGTACTACCTCATAAGAATGATTTCTTAAGACTAGCACGTTTATTATCTGGTCAAGCAGTTGGTGTTGTTTTAGGAGGAGGTGGTGCTCGTGGGTTTAGTCATTTGGGTGTACTTCGTGCACTGGAAGAGAATGGGATACCCATAGATTTAGTTGGAGGGACTTCAATTGGATCTTTTATTGGTGGACTCTATGCACGAGATTATGATTTGGTACCAATATATGGGAGAGCTAAGAAATTTGCAAGTCGAGTTGGTAGTTTATGGAGAACTGTATTTGATTTAACAGTTCCAATTACGTCATATACAACTGGACATGAGTTTAACAGAGGTCTTTGGAAAGTATTTGGAGAATCAAGAATTGAAGATTTTTGGTTAAGTTTTTTCTGTAATTCAACAAACATTACCAATTCATGTATGGAAATTCATGAAGAAGGTTATGCCTGGAGATTTATTAGAGCATCGATGTCATTAGCAGGGTTATTACCACCTATTACAAACAATGGATCCATGTTATTAGATGGTGGATATGTTGATAATTTGCCAGTTGATGAGATGAAGCGTAAAGGTGCACATATAGTGTTTGCAGTTGACGTTGGATCTGTTGATGATAGAACACCAGTTGAATATGGTGATTCGTTATCAGGAGCATGGATTCTATTAAATCGATGGAATCCATTTTCAATAACGGAAAAAATCCCAACTTTAAGTGAGATTCAAATGAGACTATGTTATGTTGCAAGTGTAAATGCATTAGAGAGGGCAAAGGCCACTCCTGGAGTTATTTACCTAAGACCACCAGTTGAGAACTATGCAACTTTGGATTTTGATAAATTTGAAGAGATTTACAATGTTGGTGCAGTGTATGGTCATACGATATTGAAAGAGTTAGTTGACGATGGGGAATTACCAAAGATTGCTGGTATAAGTGGTAAATGGGGTGAGATTGAAGGCAATAGTGCAATACTACGTAGGAGAAACAGTATATAGAAGAAAAAAAAAAAACCCACCTATATTTATTTCTGATAAGCACTCACACAGTTGGATTTAATCTGTATAGTGTTTACTTATTCGTTTCCAGATTAAAGGGTACAATGTAAATATAACATCAAAACATGGAACCAAAATAACATAGAACATATGTAATAAATAACAACATTCCATGTGGTGTGCAAACACTAATGTAAAAACGAATCCTTCCATCTGGCAATATTGCACATTCCACACTCATTTGTACACCCAGCTCTTTACTATAATACAAGCTCAACAACAACACCAACAACATCTATTTTTCACTCTTCAGAAGGAGAACTGACCAAGATCACCGAATCACCCCTTACGAAAAGTATTTCCGATTTCTTCTCAGTGGATACAACCTCCTCGTTAGCAGCATCGGCATCAAACACCGTTTCCACAGCATCACTTAAAACAATATTACAATGTGAATCATATGCTTGTAATTTACCTCTGATTTCTCTAGCACCACGTAGCTTGACGTATACCTGTTCATCGAGCAGGAGTCTTATTAGGTCTAACGGTTCTGATGGTTTATCTGACATTGTACGTTCACTGATATCTCTAGTACAATTACAAATACACTAGTCAATGCTCTTTTAATGCTATTTTCAAGTGAAGCATCATATTTAATGTTCTCTTTGCTTTGGGTTTTGTTGATGGAAAAACCTGAGTTTTCCAAAAATGTATATAATATTCGCGGTATTACTAGTTTAGGAAGTCTTCTTCTTTTGGATATTTTTCGTTATCATATTTTTTTTCCACTTTCCGAAGAATACTGAAAAATTTAACATATTTTGAGATTGAAAGTAATGGTCTTTTGTACTTGAAATCGATGGGTAGGAGACTTGTTTTCAAATCTTATCGAGAGAACCAAGCATGACTTTGGTAAAGAGAACGTTCTGCTCTTCGGCAATAAGACTAGCCAGAAACAATAAGCCTTCGCCTTTGGAAATAAGACCACCAATTGCACCAACTGCATCAAATTTAAACGTTCAAGATGATCATCCATTATGGCAGTTTTTCCATGATAAGAAGTATCTTAGAAGATATGACGAATTAGACCAGACAGGGAGACCGTGGACCATACCAGAGCTAAGACGTAAGAGTTTTGAAGATTTGCACAGTTTATGGTATTCAGCTTTAAAAGAGCGTAATGTATTGGCCAGAGAAATTCAAGTTTTAAACGCAGAAGTTGATCAACCTGATCAACAGTTTTTAAAAATTTCCGATAGCATACGTGAAACTATGTGGAGAATTAGACATGTCTTAAGTGAACGTTATCATTCTCAACAGATTGCTAGAGATGAATTTTCCAAAGAGGATGAGTTGAAAATTTTAAATGAATTTGAATCATATTATCTAGATGCTTCAAAAGATGAAGAGTTTGAAATTCAAGAAAGTCTAGTTCGTTTACAACTAGCTATATTTGGCATTTCTGAAGTCATCGAGGATAACGTGGTGGATAAGCATTTCGTTAAAGGTTTAAAATTCATTGCAAATTTGAAATTAAATCGTTATGCAAAGGATAAGGCAACCGATCTATTACCAATTGAAGATGCCGGTGAAGCCTTCATTATATTCCATGCGGAATCAAATGAGAAGAGTATTGTGGAGAGTATTGATGCAATCAAACAGCTCAGAGAAGATGGTGTTAGAGTTGATTATTACGAGGAAATTGAAACAATCAAAGAATACTTGAGAAGAGTATTGGATGAATAATTAATGTACATAGATAAATATATATATAAAGGATTAAACATATGACTTTATAGTTTTACGTCTCTTGGGGCGTCCTGTTATGCTATACTCTATCTCTTCTTTTTTTATACTAATCTCTTGTTCCTCTTCAGTTTTGATTATAATATCTTCACCTTTTCTTTTAACTTTAACTTCTTTCTTCACTTTTGTAATTTCAAAATCTTTCAAATCTGCTGTGAATAGAACACTCTGAGCCCATCCAGCATACTCACCCCACTTATCTATGAAGAATTCTCTTATGATCTTATAAGTCTTATCATTGACGACATCACCACTACTCCCTTTCAACTTGTAATCTCGTTTAGCTATTTGATAGACATGTGTATCCACAGGAATGGAATCATGTTTATCCAAAGCCATTAGGGCAACACAGTCAGCAACTTTAGGTCCAACACCTGAAAATTTCAAAAGTCCAACTCTAGTCTCTTCAAAAGATTTTTTTCGAAGACTGTTCAAATCAATCTTGGAATCTATTAAAATTTGTGCAGTCTTTTGAATATATTTAGCTCTATATCCAAATCCTAATCTTCTTAATTTTTCTTCAACGTTCAAGTCGTTGAGTGATTCAACTTTAGGGAAAGTGTAATACTCAACGTTATCATAAGTGGTTATATACTCACCGAAATGACGACAAAGATTCTCACACATTGAACTTATTCTTTTGATGTTATTGTTCGATGAACATATAAAAGAAATAAGAGTCTCAAACGGATCTTGCCTTAGTATTCTAACACCTTTAAAATTAGACGATTTCCTGGCAAAATTTGGATCTATTGCATTCCATCGTTTAAACAGACTCTCAAGTTTAACGTCAAGTTGAAAATAATCCTTTAAAAACTCTAACGTGTGAACAGGATCCTCATGTGGCAATGTAGCATAGTATATAACATCTTCATCACCGTTCCCTACGGCATTTTCCAACTTGACATGATCTTGTTTAAGAAATATAACCCTAGAGCCTAAAGAACAAGACCAAACACCGCTAAGCTCGTTAAATCTCCATCTAAAGGCCTGTCCACAACGCAACACCTTGGACAGCAGCAGTTCATTCGGTGAGACTTTGAAAGTGGACCAGAGCAGAGACATTTTTTGTATGCTTTATAGTGTGTGAACTTTATGTCTTGTGTTAGTGGTTGGAAATGTGTCTTAACTCTCGATGATTAAAAAACACGTAAAAAATGTTGATCTTACGCGAAAGAAAAAAGAATACAGAAAAAAAGTATACATTTTGATACAAAAAAATTGCCTTTGAAAGAAATGAGTTTCACATTTCAATTGTTTCAGAGTTTGAATTTTGGCTCTTCATTTGTCTGATAAAAGCCATTGTGTTTTGGTTGAAATTGGGTCTTTGGTCTTTTTTTTCCCTCTCTTTAAACACCATTTGTTGCTGGACATTTTTGATTGATTTTTGGGTAGTCATCGTGAGAGGCAAAAGAAAACTTGTGTCACCAATTAGAGCGGGAACAGAGAGAAAAAGAGAAAGTCTGCTTTGTATACAACTCTCTTGTTTTTGCCACTACAAGAAATTGTCTCCATTGTCAGGTTAGTGGATGCTGGTGGTGGTGGTGCATAGACTCCGGCTCCAGCGTTCTTTATCGTGGATATCAAAGATCAACAGTTTGGATTACTGCAATAGAAGAAGACAGTATTTAAAAAGTTATAAATTTTTGCACGCTAGTACACTGGTGATGTCCCAGCGGAAAAGAATAGATCAAAATGATTTATTAGCTTTAGAATCGGATTTTTTTTCAGATATAGAAATGTCTTTGGACAATTCAGATGATGATGATGTTGTTGAAGTGGGTTTGGACAAGAGTCAAGGTAATAGTCCAAGTAAAAGTCAGTTCAATAGTCCAGTAAAGCCTCAAAACATACAGTTTGTCAACGACTTTGATGATGATTTGACCTTTAGCGATGATAACACCTCCATGAGGATAATACATAAGAAGAACAGTCAAGAACAGAGGAGGCGGATTGTTAAATCGGCAACTCAAGAGATTGTTGACCTTTTATCCTCACCTGAACCAACATCACATCAAATTTCATCATCGCCTAGGATTAAAATTTCACAGATGGACTCCAAAAGAGGTTCACTCACAGTCAAACCTGTTCTAGATGATCTTGAAGATATCTTTGATAGTGATGATAATGACGACAATCATAAACCCATTGACACAGTTCAGTTGAACAATTTGAAATCGTCATTCCTGGAGCACAATCCATCCCAATATCACACACAACAACAACAACAACAACAACCACCACCACAACAATCAGACAGGGTTAATACAAATGGATCCACTTTTGCAATATCAGCAACTGAAACTTCGTCTCCTTCATATCATCGAACTGAGACTTTGAATACCTTGGCGATGAAATTAAACCCATTTGAGTCTGATCCTTTACAGGACAATCCAATTGAAACATCAACTCAAAAAGTAGATGTAAATTTAACATCACGAGTTGCAGATTTGACATCAAGATTAATTGGGAAGAACTTGAACGATGGAACTTCAGCTTTTAAGCCTGTTCAAGTTTATCCTGATATAAAGGATTACATTTCGAATCCAATCAAGAGTTCTCTAGATAATACTACTTCACAACATGGATTTCAACCTCCTCCAATAGTTCCAGTTCCATTTTTCAATGCAGGACAGCAGCGCTTAACATCAAGAAATGACAATAGCAACAGTAACAAACAGCTTACAGATATAAACAGTATACTCAACAGGAACAAAAGGAGAAAAATAGATGCTAATCCAGAGATTTTACTACTAACACAAAGACCCACTGCTTATGATATCAACAGATCGTCAACTTTACAAAGAGGTCATGCAACTGATGCACAACAGCCTTTCCCAAAAGTAACTGATGCCTACGAATCTGCTAAAAAGGTACAACCACTTATTCTTAGTGAAGAACAAAAAGAAGTTGAAAAATTAGTCATGAGTGGGAAAAGTCTGTTCTATACCGGTTCTGCAGGTACAGGAAAATCAGTACTTCTTCGAAGTATCATTAAAAGGTTAAGATCAAAATACACTGAAGGTGTTTCTGTTACGGCATCTACAGGGTTAGCAGCTGTTAACATTGGTGGTATAACTTTACATTCGTATGCTGGGATTGGGTTGGGGAAAGAATCCACACAAGAGTTGATTAAGAAAGTTAGAAGAAATAGAAAAGCTGCAAATAGATGGAAGGACACTCAAGTGTTGATCATTGATGAGATCTCTATGATCAGTGGTGAACTATTTGATAAGTTGAACGATATAGCAAAAGCTGTACGTCGAAATCAATTACCATTTGGTGGAATCCAAGTTATTGCTTGTGGTGATTTCTTTCAATTGCCACCAGTGGTTAAAGAAGATGATGAAGTTGAAAATTTATTCTGCTTTGATTCACCTTCATGGAAACAAACAATAGAACTAAGCATCACTTTAAAACAAGTTTTCAGACAAAAGGGTGATCAGGAATTCATTGAAATGTTAAACAAGATGAGATTAGGAATTGTTGACGAAGATTCTTTAGCCAAATTTAAAGCTTTAGAACGAGAGTTACCACTTAACGATATTGAGCCAGCTGAGTTGTATTCCACTAGAGCTGAAGTGGAAAAGGCCAACTCAACAAGGTTGAGAAATATAAACAAACCAACGCAATTATATACGAGTATTGACGGTGGTATATTACAAGATGAACAACAAAGGGATCGTCTATTGGCCAACTTTATGGCTCCTGAAAGATTGGAGCTTAAAAAGGGTGCACAGGTTATGATGATTAAAAATATGGATGGATCACTTGTAAATGGATCATTAGGAAGAGTTGTTGATTTTATCGATAAAGATACTTTTTTATCATATGAAGCTGTTAGAGATAATCCATATTTGAATGATGATCAATTGAAGGACAAAATTGCCAAGATCAAAGCTGAACATTGGGAAAATGATGGCCAACCTAAACCAATCCAAGCGAAAGAGCAAGAGGATGACACTGATTATGATATCTTGGAGGATACTATATTTGGTTTCATGAATGAAATTGAGACGACCGATCCTGAAGTTTTGGCCAACATTGAAAGGAAAAAGCAACTAATCAATCAGTTACATAGAAATTCTAATGGTAGAAAACTTCCCTTGGTGAAGTTTCTAAATCCAGATCAGACGACTCGTCATGTGCTTGTGCATCCTGAAGAGTGGACTGTGGAAGATGAGTATCAAAAACCCTTGGTATCAAGATTACAAATCCCATTGATTCTAGCTTGGGCTTTATCCATTCATAAATCTCAAGGACAAACGTTACCCAAAGTTCGTGTAAATTTGAAAAAAGTCTTTGAAAAAGGACAAGCTTATGTTGCCATATCAAGAGCTGTGTCAAGAGATGGTCTTCAAATTCTAAACTTTGATGAAAGTAAAGTTTTCGCACATGAACGTGTTAAACAGTTTTATAAGAAATTACAAACAATCGATGACATTTCTATCAAGAGCAAAGTGTATAAAAACGAAGATATATTGGCAGATATGGAAAGCTCTGAAGATGATGAATCTGCTTACGTTGATGCATCAGATGATTTTGATAGCTTCAACCATGATGACGATTACATCCCCTTGGAAGATATGAGAGCTGCCCAGAGTAGGTCAAATACAAGGGAGAATAAGAGATTCAAGGAACACGAGGCCTTATACAGAGAGCGTGTTTATGGGAATCCCTCGTAAAGAGGAAATAGGTATATATCGAATAGCCTGTATATAAACTATTAATGATATACGTTATTCGCTGTAGTTTAATAAATATAGGGAATTTTACTAGCTCTTGTTGGCACCAATTGCCCAACCCAAACCGTTAACCAATAAATTAGAAATATTCCCAGCATTTTGAGTCCCATTATTAGCTTTCAAAAAATCGCTCGCAGTTGAGCTCAATGCTCTAGCTAGTCTTTGATCAAGACCTCGACCAGCACTGTAACTCCCCACAGAGTGGGAATTTGGGCCATTCAAATTAGAAGAATGTTGAATCGATCTATTTTCATCTTCAAGCTCATCTTTCAATGATAACTCCAGTTCAATAGAATTCCATTGCTCAACGATAAGTTTTGAATTCCTCACAGGAACTATTTTCAACAGTTTCCCTAATAGTGATAATTGCAATTCAAGAACATGCCTTGGAGTATCTAATTCATCAAAGTCATCAGCTTGAGAGTTGATATTGGTCGTAGGTAGTGGTTTGAACTTTGTAACCTGATAGATGATGACCCATACTCTTTCTAATTGTTGAGAGTCCACTTTATCCTTTGCAAAACTCGTTAAAACTTCCTCACTCAACTCCACTGCGAATTCAAAATCATTTTGAACCAATGCAGCCTGAATTGAATCGAGTTGAAAATCCACATAAGAGAGTTCTTCATCTCCCAAACCAATTGCAATACCACTAATAATTTCAAACAATTCGGTGTAATTTTGATAGGCATCTGAGTTCAACTCCAAAACCCGTTGATGCACAAATTTGAACTCTGAAACTTGACGAAGATCAGATGGTTTAAATGGTTCATTTGGTTGGAAGTATAATGAATATTGTGATAATGAATCGACAGAGTTTAAAAGAGTCTGAAGTTTTTGTAGCTTTGATGATTTTGACAAGGATAAATTTAAAGTCTGTTGTGCATTGAATAACTCTCCACGATTTTTGGATCCATTAGTAGCTGAATCAAAGCATTTCCAAAAATTCTCCTCTATTAGTTCATCAGATGTTTGATCTTTTGGTATTTGAGAGAAATTTTTAAGAGATAACAACTTTTTAGTTAGTTGAAAAGTGTATTCAGAATGAGATATTTTAGGAAATATTGTTGATTGAAGACTTTGCAAGTCATGAATAGTTCTTGATGAGTTATTACTTATTTCAGAGATTATCTTTGCAAATAATTCAGTTTGTAGTGATTCATCATTTGAAATGGAATCAAGAGATGCTAAAGTATCGTAATAGTTGAGGATTTTGGCAGATTCAAGAAGTGATGAGAACCTTTCAAGTTTTGAATTCTTATTGGGAAAGACCCGTTTGAAAAGATCCTGTGATGTTTTGGTGATGGATGCCTGTGTAATAAAGTCTAATCTATGACTTTTGTTCAAAGAGATGAACGTTTCAATCAATTTAGGAATGTCTTGAAATGTTTCACAAGAGACTGAAATGACATTGTTCAACAGTTGTAAGTTTACAACATCTGAAGAATCATCATTATGAATCTTGGAAACTTCCAATTGTAAATAATCCAACAAAACCTCATTGGGTAAAGAATGTAGATAATCTTTAAAGGCAGAATTAAAGTCAACGAATCCTTTCAACTTGAACTCTTTTATGAATAATTGCAATCGCTCAATGTTTGCTAATGATTCCCACCATATGATATCAATTTTATCTCCATGATGGAAAGAGTGATATAATCTCAAGGGTAGTATCACAAGTTCCAACCAATCATCATTATCCGTTTGTAATGCATTACCTAGTTGTCTTTGAAGCTCAACACTATTATCCAATTGATCAAAACTGTTGGTTTGATCTATGATCAGTCTAATTCTTGCCTTCAGAAAATCCTTATAGCTCTTATCAGTAGCGTCAAGGCCATATTTGATAGACTCTTGATCAATGACATCTTTCAACAGATTGAATCTTTCCGAGAGAACGTCATGATGATCGTTATTCAATGACACATTGCTCAACAATGAGTCACTTTCAAGGAACTCAACTAGACGATCGTCATCCTTGTCATCAAAAGACTTTGGAGACGAAAGTGAGATAATGGGGTTGTACTCTTCAAAATCGGTTAATAACGAACTGAATTTTAAAATGATGGCATAAGTATAGTGAACATCCAATGGATAAAAGCTCAGCAACTCTGATATTTGATTGAACCTGTTGTTTGCAGCGAGGATCGAAAGCGCAAGAAACACTTTAACCTCTGACATAGTTCCTTTTAGCTCTGTAAGACCTTTCTCTTTGCAATGGGTATCAGATGTTAATAAATCACAATACAATTGAAATGAATTTGTACTTGATATTTGCTAGTTTTTGAATCTATTTCCGGCACTGAAGTAAAAAAAAAACACACACACGCCGAAAAACATCAAATTTGTATAAATCAAATTAAATGTCCAGACATAAGTTAAATGAAGAAAGATTAGAGCCATTTAAAAGTCCCATTCTCCTGCTACAAAGATAACGTCGATAAAATGCCATTGCCACAGAGTAAAATAGGTAAGTTGATTGGTTGTACAATTTTAGTGTTCTAGTTTTAGTGCCTTTTTTTTCTTCTTCCCATCTCATGTTACTAACTATTGGTTACAAAAAGAGGAAGCATTGAACGAAAGGGTTGGATCCATAAGAAAATATGGTGATGAATTTCAAAGCTATCTTCAAACAATCCAGCAAATAAACGACTTGAAACTCTCAGTGTTGCATAACAAGATCTCTTCTTCTTCAGATTCTTCACAACTAACAGTCATTAAGAGTGATTTGACTGCTAAATATCTAACGTTACAAACTTCAATTGAGTTAAACAAACTAAGGTTTGATAACTTGTACAATGAGATTGATCAACTGAACAACAACGTTTATAGTCAGCGAAGCCTTGACTTGAAAAAGGAGGAGCTGATCAAAAACATATTGAAAACAAAGAAAAGATACGATGAGTTAACAAATAAGATTACAGAGATTCAAGAGATCAACAAAGTGATACATGATTTTAATAGCGTTCAAGTTCTAAGTCTTAATGAAAAGGAACTTGTTGAAGTCTTTGGTGATGATTTAAGCGAAAGGATAAAAGTTAATAAAAATGTTAGAAAATTCACAAAGAAGATTGTTGTTACTAACCCAGTTAAGGATGATGCTAACAAAGATGAAGATGGAGATCTTGATCTTGACCATGAGAAGAAAAAACAGGCTGACAAAGAAGAAGAACAAGAGGAAGAACAATTAAATGGGGGAGAACGAAAAGATGAATTTGAAACAATATACCAATTCAAAGCAAATTTATCATCATCAATACCTCATCTAACCCAAATTCAAGAAGGTTTAATAACTTCAATTAAAACTTATGATAAGGAAATTCAAGAGATTAGGCAATCTTATGTTGATAACGTACGTAAATTTGAACAAATTAAAAAAATTCTTGGTTACCCAGATGAAGAATCGAAACAAATTGAAAGGCAAGTTCAAAATGGTGGTGAATCAAATAATAAAGAAACACAAGAAGAAGAAGAAGAAGAAGATGGAGAAGATGGAGAAGAAGGTGATGATCGTGGCCATAATCTAGACGATACGGTTAAAGATTTACACGAACATGATCCTCATAACGATCACGATCACAACTCAGATAGTGAAAGAGAGGAGAATGATGACAAAGATGAAGAGGAATTGTATAGCTAAATCCCAAAGCTAAATGAAAGAAGTATCATATGTTTATGTGTAGTCGAATCTGCCAAATGTTAAGGCTGGGAAAATCACGTGTGTGAGTGAGAACCTCGGATTTAGTAATGCTAAAAGTATAAGAACTTAATTTTAACTTTTTTAAATCTATGATTTTTCTATACACAAATAAAGAGGTATAATAATATAAGGAGTGGGGGTGTGATTCTGATTTTACAGATACTAAGGATAATATTTGATTATTTAAGCCGATTTTTTGAATTTATTACAACATTTTATGTGTTTTCACTACCATTTTATATGCTTAACATGCTAAAAAAATTTTTTGAGGTCGCCTCCCGGTAATAGACGTCAACATTTTTTTTGAATTTAGAGAAAACCTAAGCCCGTTTGCTATCACCTTTTAGCGGCAGAATTTGCTTGTGGTGAAAATTCAAAAAAAAAAAAAAAAAAAAAATTACTGACCTCGGCGTTAACCATTTTTTGGGCTTAACACTAAAATTATCGATGATTCAAATAACCTTAATTATGAGTTGAGTCTCAACAACTTTTTCTCCAGGTTTTTTTTTTATATACATATATATAATTTAAGAAAAAAAAAAAAATACATCAAATCTTAGTAGAAAACTAATTCCGTTTTGTATTCCAGTTAAAGGCAAGGTGTTGAACATTGATAAAGCTTGTCGCTCGTCAAAAGTGTTGAATAACGAACTGGTCAATTTAATTCAAACTCTTTCAATCTGATATTAATCTTTTTTACGTTTTATTCAAACTAAATCCAGATTTAGCCCCACAATCACTGTATAATCAACATTAAAATAATCAGATTGAGCAAAAAAAAAAAAAATCAGACTTCCCAAAATACCAGGCTTGATGGATACCACTCAAGCCGCTAAGAAGGAAAAGCCTGACAAGGGACCGCCAAAGACAACCAAGGTGATAAGACAACCAGGTTCTCAAATTGAAAGAGTTGCTCAAGCTTGTGATCGTTGTAGATTGAAAAAGACAAGATGTGATGGTAAACGTCCACAATGTTCTCAATGTGCTTCTGTTGGGTTTGATTGTAAAATAAGTGATAAACTATCAAGAAGAGCCTTCCCTAGAGGTTATACCGAAACATTAGAAGAAAGAGTTAGAGAATTGGAAGCTGAGAATAAAAGGTTGTTGGCACTATTGGATTTAAGAAATGAAAAATTAGAACTATTTAATAAAAACACATCATTGAAAAATGAAGTTAAACCTTTAAGTTCGTCTAATTTATCCCTTTTAAACAATAATGATAAAAATCAATCATCAGGTGTACCATCTCTATTGGCAGAATATATTGATCATGATCCAAAACATGTTCATTCAGGACCCGGATGTTGTTCTAATTATCCGCACTCCATTAACGAACGTCCTGTTTCAATTGCAGGTTCTGTGGATTTAGACACTGGTGATTTAACAGATGATCAAGAGAGTGTTCTTTCATCCGTTCATGGGAGTGAGAGAAGATTTGACAGTTTTTTCGATGATAGTCATAACAGACGTACAAATGACAATATAAGTTTTGAACAAAATCAAGCACCGGGATTACCAGCTGCTTGGGCAATTGCTAACATGAAGAATAACTCTCAAAATGATAAAAAGACACAACTAGCATCATTAGTATCGATGTCTATACCAAGATCTACAGAAGAAACATTGTTCATCCCTTCTTTATTATCCAAAATTGGTGAAGTTCATGGATTCACTTCTAAAGCGTCTCTAACCACTGCTGCTACAATTGCCTCTTTGAAAGAGGTTCCTAAATTAAAATCATACAAGGCAAATGGGAAAAATAATACTATTAATTTTTCAAATTTAAATTTTAAAAACATTTCACAACCTGAATCAAGTTTATTTTTCAACAATCTCAAACTACCTTCTAAAATACAATTGGATCAACTTATCACTTTGTATTTCCAAGAATGGGGGTCCTTTTTACCTGTAATTGATAAAAATGATTTTTCAAAGCAATACTTGGAGTTTTCTAAAAGTTTAGAAATGAATTTTCTTGACAATTCAATGATTCATAAGGAAAAATTTGGTGCTATCTTAATATTGATCTTGCAATTAGGTCTTTTAAGTTCCAAATACACTGTTGATTCTTCAAACCAACAAGAGTATCTACAGTTGGTACACTACTATGACCATTTAATTCATGAGCTCATATCCTCAACAATCGCTACTCAGTGTTGCATCCAATCTTTGCAAATATTAAGTTTGGCCCTACACTATTGTTTAAGCACTGGGGATGTCATCACATCCTACGCTCTCAGAGGACGGGTTGTCACTATGGCTCAACAGTTAAGATTACATCGTTGTCCATCTGCTGTTTTAGGCTCAAATGGGTCGATTGTCTCCAAACAACATCAAGCTGAACGCCGTATTTTGTTTTGGTGTATTTATTCATTGGATGTGTTTAGTTCTTTACAATTGGGTGTTCCTAGATTGCTTAAGGATTATGAAATTGAATGTGCCCTACCTTTTGGAAATGATGATGACAGTGATACTAATGATATAAACTTTATCACAGTTAACAACTCTAAAATTTCACTAGTTGGTAAAGTGCTGAATTTTTCACTGTCGATAATGAGATATTCAAAGGTATTGGGTAATGTTTTAGACTCCGTTTTCAGAAGACACAGTTATAACAAGAATGATGGTGGAAGAAATTCAGTTAATCACGATGATGAATATGAATTAACGTTAATCCATGAAAATTTATTAGACTCTTGGAGAAGAAATCTTCCATCAAGTTTAAAGTTTGAAATGGATGTCAATGGATTGTCAACCACTGGTGTAAATATAGATATAAGACAAAAGATTCTAGTCATGCTCTATTACAATGCCAAAATTTTGATACATCTTCCAATGATTGCCAATGAAGCCATTGTTAGTAACGATGATAATGGTGGTAACTTAAAGCATCGTGGTTCCTCTTCAAATATTGCAATTCAACAGTGTACAATTGCCCTGTTAAACGGCTTGAGTAATGCTTATTCTCAAGAGAATCATTACTTGCCTATCCCAATAAATATACTAAGATATAAGATTCGTTTGAGTTTGTTAAGTGCGAAGGGATCTTTGGAGTACACTCGAGGTGGTTCATTATTCCAAGAGTCTAAAAATTTGTTGACTAAAGTGTTAAATGAATTAAAGAAGGAAAATTTACAAAGCTCGAGTGTGAATGGTGAAAATCATAACGGTTATAGTAATATGCCAGGTAACATATCAATCAGATGCTTGAAACTACTTGAAACTTCAATTGAAAGTATTTTAGCTCCAAAGGGATCTTTATCATCCAATAATACTAATTCTGATGGATCTGTCAAAAGAAGTGATTCAGAAAAGAAGAAAACGACATCTCCAGGTTCTAGCAATAAAGCCAAGGCTTTGAGTGTCTCAAACCCTTCTCCATTCTCTAACTCTGCTACTACTACTACTACTACTACTTCAAGTGAGTCCAATAATACCACGCCGCAGCAGCCAAAGGACGAACTCTCTCAAATGTTGTCACAGCTCGATGGTGTGCCACCTATTTTACCAACTGATCAACTAAATGCTAGAAGAATCCCAGGATCTGCAGCTTCAAATACCTCAGGAAGACAAAGGTCTTCAAGTGTTTCACTGGCGAATAAATCAGCTGGATTGTCAGGCTCCAGTCACAATCAGGATGGTTCTACATTCTCTGCCAAAAGCAACTCAGTAACTTCATCTCGAGATTACAAATTCAACTATAAAGATGCTTCGACTTCCTATGACAATGAGCATTTCAAGTTTAACGATCTGGAACTATTCAAAAACCCATCCTTGCCGTATGATGTTGCAAACTCAACTTCTCATAATCTCACCAACTCAAATGCTAGTGTCTCCTCGTACCCTATCAAAATGGAGTATAACGATGAAGATTACATTGGAGGCATTGAATCTGATGCTGATTTTGATAATGTTGAGCTTGAATTTGGTGCAGATGGATCATTGGGATTAGCGCCTTGGTTGGATGTTGACTTACAAGGTGTTACAGATGATAATTCTAACTTGTCAAATAGCAACAATGGAAATTCTGCTGAATACCAAAGATATACAGGAAATCCAGATAACGATGGAGCATATAGCCAGTCTTTCAATTCTAATTATAGTTTCAACAATGGTTCTTACCAAGTTACACCAAATCAAAATTTTTCTTCAAATTCACAAAACTATCAACCAAATAGCTCTGAAGGTAGATTTGTTGAAGACTCCAACACTGGCCCTACTGCTGTCAGCTACGTTGATCGAAATGAGAATGCTGCTAATCATAAGCGAAAGCCATCCACAAGTACAGCATCCTCTTTGTTTGATTGGCAAAACGGTGGTGGTGCTTGATGAGTTAAGCATTATATAGATGATAGTGAGCGCGTATAATTATTTATCAGTTCTATTTATTTTATTGATTTACTCTATATAATCTAGTACAATCTCTCTTTACAAGATCTTTGTAAAAATTGACGTGTAGTTTCTTTAAGCATTGGAGTTTAGCGATGTGATGAATTGCAGTTCTCATTGTACAGGTGGATACATATCATGACATAAGACACTGATAAGAGAACACCAAATAATTTTCAAGAAGACTAAGATTGACATTTAGATCATGCCTCTTCTACATACCGAGTCTGTGTGTTGATTACACTCGAAAGATTGCATACAATGGAGAAGAGTATTCTGCTTCAATCTTTTAGTCTATACAATTTAACTTTTGTCAAAAATTGATTTTATCTTTATGTGAGCTTCTCTTTTTTAACATAATCTATTAATTTACAACAAGAACCTAATAACGAGTCAAAGAACTGTCATGTAACTTGATCAAGACATTCCATTAGCGCTCATAGCCACTGACTTGCATAATCACGTCAAAAGTCAATTGTCGAGACTATTAATAAATACTGAATAAACAGATGAAAGTGGAATTACGTGCACTCAAGTATGATGTTGTTAACCAATTAATGAAAGCAGTAGAAAATAAATCACCTCAAGACACGAAAAAATACTTCAAAACACGAAAAATGCTTACTTTTGTGTCTGTGGAATCATCACTGATTTTTGAGCCCTGACACGGCGCTTCCACTTTTTTAACGCAAAATTTCGCTAATATGGTGTAACCGACAATAAAAAGTCTATTAAATAGACAGCGCGAATCAATATGGAATTATTTTGAAAGATTTTGTACTCACATAAATTAGGGAACTATTGTCTCGGAACTGTACTTTTTTTTTTTTTTTCGCCAAAAGCTTGCCGAATAGGGTCTAGCTGTTTATCGAAAATTGTCCCAAGAGAAGGCAAACCTGTGTCCTATTTTCTTCATATGCATGAATCACATTATTGTTGGGACCTTTATCTACTGAAATTTAAATGATTTAGTATGTAATTGTTTTGGATCGTTGTACATCTCTGCGATTATTGCTGCTTAAATCTGGGCACAGACATTTCCTATACCTTATAACAAGGGTTCTTTTCAACAATTGAATTAGATGCTATATTGACAATATTAACTGATTTATGGAACTTGTTTAACTTGAACAACGTTGAAGACTCTCGGCACCAGGCACTTATTTTAAAATTTAGCTGGGCCTTAGTTGTAAGAAAAGCTCAAATTTCATCTACAAGTTCTAAAATTCCATTGCATAAATTTACCTATTCTCCAAGTTCACACAATCTAAGTGCTACAACTTAACACTTTTCTGTGTTCTTTCACACGAGCTTTGTAATATCTTCCTATATCTGCTTCAACAATCCAGCTCAATAGTGGAAAGTTAAAGTTTGAGGCCACTTAACCATTTCTAGCTCGATTGTCACAAAAAATCTTGCTACTTTCATTGCTACCTTACTCAAATTTTTGTCCGTTTTTTTTAGCATATACACACACAACACATACTTTTAATGTCCTTTTAATCATAAAGTTTGATGCCCCTGTCGTTTGTCCTTTTCTATTTCATTGAGCACCTTTCGCGAAGTATTTTAATGAGTTCTTTTTCGCAAAAAGCATAAGGTTTCGAGGCTCGAAAAGCTGTGGGACTTATTTTTGAAATTGCGAGCGTTGAAACTTGAGGCGTTTACGGTGCTGTATTTTTCTCTTAGTACCAACTTTAGTACCAGTCTAATGAAATTTGACACTAGATCTCAGTCTCTAAAACTGAGGAAAAAAAAAAACACCTAAGATGTTTTAAATAAATATAAGAAAACCTTTTTCTATCATCAGTAGTCTCAGTAGCCATTATACAATTTCCAGAAGGTCTACTCTTAACTGGTTTATTGTTCAGGTTACTTCTACCAATTAGTAGATAAGGGGATAGACAAAGAAGAGAGGAAGTTTGAAAGAGAAAGACAGATTCCATTCAACTATACAATGCTGCCATATCAAAAGTTTCCTTCGGGTTATAAGAATCAACAACACGTAGGACAAGGTCAGGATATTTACTCAAATCCCCCACAATCACCCTTCGACGTGGCATATGGATCATCTCTACTGCCTAGACAGCTCTTGATGAGCTCGCCATTTATTCAAGTCCCAAGCCCTCTACCATCACCAATACATCATCAGCATCATCATCATAATCCACATCTAAGAGCAAACACAAATAGCTATTTCCCTATAGTCCCACCGCCGCCAAAACTTTCACTTCCCCCAAGAAGAAGCAGAGGAACCTATAACCGTATGGAAACGCCTTCGAAGTCAAAAAATGGAAGACGTTACAACCAACAGCAACCTCAATTTCAGCAGGATCTGAATTCTTCAAACACGTCGTCGATCGAATACCAGAAGGATAGTCATGAATTAAAAAGCGTCGAAGACAATGGTAACGTTATATCTGATAATGATTTACCACAGCGCACTGAAGATAGTGACCAAAAGGATCAAGAAGCAGCAGAAGGTTTGCCCAATAACGATGATCGAACAGTAACAAAATCCAGCTCTTCTGTATCATTGAATCAGATATATACTTCTACAAACTCTTCCTCCTATACCAACATAACTTCTCAATCATCCCAACAAAATCAATCGAGCCAGCAAAGCTCAACCTCAACCTTTCAAACCTCTAAAACCCCAACGAGATCGATCATGTTATCAAATATTGATCCAAGTCTATCTATTACTGAATTTTTAGATTTCATTACTTTTGGTCCTCTTGAAAATGCTAGAGTTATTGAGAACTACCCAAAAGAAGACACCAATTCTGTTATTCTTAACTTTTTAAAGATTGAAACATGTCTGAATTTTTTCAACAATCTCTTGAGATACTTGTCAAGGTTTCAAAAACTTATTAAATCTCCAAACTTGTCAATAAATTTCATTGTGGCCAAAAAAATGCTGTCAATAATTTCACATGCAGTCAACAATGATGGTGCTACAAGAAATGTTTACATAGGAGGACTCAACTCACTAAATAGCGATAAGGAGGTTGATGAGGATTTTCTGTACAAAGAATTCAGAAAGTTTGGAATAGTTGATAAAATAGATTTGATTGAAAAGAAAGTACCGTCTGATGCCGAAAATAATGATGATAATGATGATAATGAGGATCATAAAAAGCCTGAAAAGTTTGCATTCATTCATTTCACTAATATAGCGTCTGCTATTAAAACTGTCGAACAATTGAGCTTAAATCCATTTTGGTCAAGTGCCAAAGTATTTTATGGTACCGACAGATGTTCTTTACAAGATGATGCATCTATAAGGTCCGTCATAGATGAAGACGGGGCTATCAACAGTCAAGATAAGGCTGATGGAAATGATGAGTTCATACCCTATTACAATGGTGATATCTTGGAAGAAGACGGTGAAGATGGAATAAATGAAGACGAGGACTACTATTTCACGAATACAACTGGAGACCTATCAGCGTACAGTGCTCAATATCACCAGCAGGCCATTAATCAGCATATAAACCAACATCGTGTAAACCAATTACCACCATACCAGTATTATCCTCAGCAATATTTTTATGACTTGGAGGAGACCTTACATCGAAAACAAAACACTGCAATCTCTCTAGCTTCAACTTTAGGAGGCAATGAGAATATTGGAAATAGAACAGTATGTTTGTCGAATCTGGATTCAAAGACCAAAGTGGAGGACATTTGTAACGTTGTCAGATGTGGTATCATACACTTGATAAAGTTCTTTCCCGAGAGAAAAGTTTGCTTTCTGACCTTCATCGAACCTGTTGCAGCAGCCCAATTTTTCGCTCAATTTCAAATAAAGCCAATGACCATACACGGTAAAAAGCTCAAAGTTGGTTGGGGTTCTCACTCAGGACCTTTACCTACTCAAATCTCACTGGCTGTTACTGTGGGTGCTTCAAGAAATGTCTACATTGGTGTCAAAGATGAAAACGAAGAATCCTCACATCAACTACCAAGCGAGGAAGAACTTCGCCAAGATTTCGAAAGCTTTGGTGAAATTGAACAGATCAATTATTTCAAAGAAAACAGATGTGTCTTTTTAAATTTCTACAATATTGTCAATGCTATCAAAGTTGTAAACGATGCTAGTGGTACTCAAAGCGAAAAGTTTCATGAATTCTTTAAAGGCAAATATGAGCATTTTAAAATCAGTTACGGAAAAGACAGATGTGGTAATCCACCAAAGAGTAAGAAAAAAAAACATAGAAAGAATAGGAAAAGGAGATCGGAGAGATTACAGAATCATTTACAAGAGGATGAAAGCGATGACGATCTTGAAGGTGACGAAAATGGCGAAGAGGTTCCCAATGGGGTTAAAGATACCGATAGCGTACTAACTGACAAGAATTTGGAAGTTGAAAAGGTCCCAGTTGAGCTGTTTGCTAGTATGGGAATAACGGAAAAGGTTGATGATAAACCAAAAGGCAAACTAAGTCCTACAGATGCATTTGGGATCACAGATATTGCTCAAGAAACCAGGAGTACTTCAGAGGCTGAAGTAAACAGTGGTGGTAAGGAACAAGTTGCTGATAATGTAGACTCCAATCATAATTCAGCTTCAGATTCATCGTTGAGTATCGACATCTTGGTTCCATCACCAACCACACAGATCAAAACCAACAGATCCAGTAGGCCTAGGGTAAGGCCATCAAGATCCAATTCTCAGCAGAACATTGAATACAATCCTAAGAGACAGCCAAATAAACATCAACAACAAAGACCTTCTCAAACCCGTTTACACTCATCATCATCCAATTCCCTTTATCCATATTCCAGAAACTCCTCACGCGTCTCCTCCCAGGTATCGTTGAACTCTTACTACAATAATGATCACCATGTTTATCACCAGGTTCCATTTGCACCGCAACCAATTCCAGCACATGGTGAATATAGCCCACGTATGAGTGAATCCACGTTCCAAAATAACAGAAGTCAAACGAATTTAGGCTATCAAAACGGTCCTCCATTATATCATCAAGGAACTGCAGGCTCCAACAACAGCACCAGTGGGTTACAAGTGATGGCTCAGTATTTACAACAGTCACATCACGCTGATTTGATTTATGCTGCTAATGTTTTGAATGCTGTTAATGAGAACGAGTATAACGCTGGCTATATTCCACAACATTATTATGATCCTCGATTACAACATCCCGGTGGTAACAGACCACCATATGGGAGAAGGACAAGAAGTAAAAGAGAGTGATGAAACTTTTGAAAAGCTAAGCACAAAGACCAATGAAATTAATAGTTCGCATTTTCATGCGTCATAATGATCAGGAAGTTTAATTATCAATAAAGACAATTTTTGTTTCTTGCACTTTGCCGTGAGTGCTGGCTTGTAGTTGACAAAAGTTGAATCTTAGGTTTGTTAATGTAATGGTTTCTTTGGAAACAGACTGGACATCTCAAAACATGATTCATCACTAAGACGTGTAACAAGTCGATAATTTCGCAGGTGAGTATTTGGGCATTGTGAACGAGATCTAGCTCGCGCATTTCACTAGACAGTACTATTCCTGAACAAGGTTCTTACAATAGCGCAATATATCTAGCAACTATGAATATGCCCTCTCATAACAAACAATGGTACTGTGAAAGAAACAAAAGACTTGATATCCTGAAGGGGCATACGTACCTTTTAAGCCGATGACTACTTGATCGATGTAAAGTGAATTCAGATTATTAATGTTGATAATTTTCAACAATATATTCAACACGTAAATTGAAGTTTAGGTGAACTACAGTTGTGAAAATTGACAAAATAATTTGAGAATGTCAACAAACAATAACAAACAAAAGCGAGGGGAAGACATTATCTCAAGACACACTTGCCTCAAGTCACAGTGTGCTATTGCAACTTTGTTGTTGTCTTGCAAATTATAGGTTGTTTTCATTTTTTCCTCGTAAAGTTTCACGATTGTTTATCACTAGAGCCTAACCATGACAAGCACATTTTTCGTTCCCCCAAAGAGATCTAAGAATTACTCCTTCTGGAAGTCTAATAGAAGCCGACGCGGTGCGGGACACGAAAGAAAAACAAGGAAAAACTCAAATTTTGTTTAAATTAGGTGCAACCTGATGCTTATTTAGGCATCTAATGCAGATTTTATCTAAATCTTGCTCTACTTTTCTGGTAACTAAAAAAAAGCTCCCACAACAAACCTTCACGGCCTATATTAGACAGATTTCGAAGAGAGAGAAGTACCCAAGATGTGATGATTCCTTTGAATTTAAGTACCATAATTAGTTTAATTGACAAGGACAATTCGATTTTGAAAAAAGGGAGCGGGAGGTGTTTCTAAATTCAGTATTTTTTGTTGGTTGTGCTGATCATTTTGCATTAAAAATTTAAGGTCAATCAATTTGTACCGGGAAGAGAAAGAGAAACAAAAAATACATCAGCGATTTTATGCATCTTCGACATTGGCGCTTAGGCAAAAAAAAGGTGAGACCAGTGAAAAGATAATAACATATTTCATCAGAGACTTATTCAAAATCTTTGAAACTGATAGATTTTAATTTAATCTTGTTACAAGTTTAGGAGGTTGTGCTTGAACTCGAGTCAAGTTAATCATCATTTGTCGAATCAAGCAATTTGTAACGTCGATATTTATTTTTAGTACAGATCAACTGTACCTATTGTTTGTGTTGAAAAAAAAAAAACTAAATTCACTTAGATAAACTCATACCTTTGAAAATTACAATACAAAATCAATCTTCTCTCCAAACTTCAAGACCTCCCAATTTTCCTAATCTCCTATATCAGGGTTTTGGAAGCATAGATTTTTATATCGTTCATCATTAATATTTAGATTTTACAACAACAGGCTATCCATATAACGCTGATCAGATCTCTTGAAGGAAGCAATTAGGCCGTGTGCTACATACCCATCCATCAACAAAAAAAAAAAATTATCACATTCTTCTACTAGAACATTTCAAGATAATCTCTTCACTATTGCATCATAGAGACTTCCCCTTTCAATACCGCTAATCCTCAAAGCTCCTTCTCAATCTACTTGACAGTTGATCCATCCTTCAAAACCACAACGGCATTTCGGTAGTATACTCTCCATTTCTTTTCATATTCTTTATCGTGTCTTCTTGCATTCTTGTTTACCAAGATCCATAAATCAGCATATTAAAAATAAAGACACCTTACTTAAACTATAGTATTTTCCTTGTCTTCAGCAGTTTCAAATCGTGAATTCAATCATCATCTGAGATATCTTTCAACTATTTCAAATTGCGCTATATTTCTAGCATCAACCAATTATTTATAGACCATATATAGAAGGAATGCACCTCCAAGCATACACGATAGTGATACTATCATTTATAACATCAACATTTGCACTTCTGCCTTTTGGCGGGGAAAGATTCATCACTGATGATTTTTATAAGGTTTCAAAATTCAAAAAGGCACCAACTGAGTATTTGAACTCTTTGCAAGAAAGCTCAAAGGATCTAAAAGTTTCCAAATTAAGTTCCTTTTCTAAAACTACATCAACCAATTCATCCACTGTTTTAGAAATAATCCCTGGGATCTCGTTATTAGAGACCGACCAGAACAATGAATGCTACTTCGTCAATGCCACGATTGGTCAAAAGGAATATCCATTGATCATTGATACAGGCTCCGCATACTTATGGGTATATGGTGATGATTGTGATGATTTTGCATGCGAAAACGAAGCTCTTTATACCCCTACGGCGACCGAGTCTGCTTCTTCAACGTTCGCTTTAGCATACGTTACTGGCTCTGCAATAGGTGATGTTGTTGAAGACAACATCATAGTAAACAAACTTGCAACCACCACAAAATTCAAGTTTGGTAAAGCCTATCAAGTTCCAGATTTTTTTGGGCAATATCCTGTATCTGGTATATTTGGATTACCTTCGAACGATTCAACTTCAATTGAAAGTATAATCTCTGCATTGTACAACTCACATGCTGTTGCAAAGAAGAGATTTTCTATTAGTGTTGGCCAGTTAAACGAAGATGATAAAGATCACCCAAATGCTGGAATCTTTGCCATTGGGGATCTCGTTGAAGAGTTGTACGTTGGAGATATTCATTACGTTGATTTGATTGAAAATGAAAGTAACTATTGGTTGATTGCCATTGGAAAGGTATCCTTTGGCTCGTATGGCGTTACATTCACAGACGGTGATGACATTGATGGTACAAATTCCACAAGTCAAAGAATTGCAATCGTTGATAGTGGTACCACTGTCTTGGCATTACCAAAACAAGACGCTTTAGATGTACATGCTTTCTTTGAAAATTCTGTCACAGATGGTTCCAATTTTGCAATTTATTGTAATTCCACTGCTGAAATTAACTTGGAAATTGGCGATTTTAACTATACAATTGGCCCTGAACAGTATTTGAGTACACCATATAGTAATAGCTCTGGTTATGCTGGCTATTGCGTTTCCAATATCCAAGGTGTTGAAACTGATTCTTGGATTTTAGGAGCAGTGTTTTTGAAGACAGTTTATGCTGATTTTGATGTTGAGAATCAAAGAATTGGGTTTGCTGAAAGAAACAACAATGTGGTTTTGGCTTCGAGCTCTTCACAACAAGCACAACCAACGGGTGGGTCTTATTATGGTAATGATACTGTGTCAACCATAGTGGAAAGTTCAAGCTCTACTAGTGCCTCATCTAATTCTCAAGGTGATGCCGGTTCAATGAATAATAAATTTTCAGTTATGGCTTTATTAACTTCAGCGTTGACCATTTTACTGTTATAAGCAAAACCATCAATACCGATTGTATTGATTATATTGCATTTTGTCATTCTTGCTTTTGTTTAGTTTTGTTTATCTATCTATAACCATTCATATTCACATAGTTAATTTAATAACTTATCTGTCACACTCTACTTCTTCCAGATTAGTAGTACTAAAAGATGACGAACAATTTGTATGCGTCTTAACAAGAATATGATAATCAACGGCACTGGCACTATATAAAAGGGTGCAAAGCAAGCCTGAAAGAGGGTGATGTCGAATTCATTATGGTTACTGATAAATTAAACTACGGATGTTCACAGTAAGTCTATATATATGGCACTATGAAAATAATTCAGTTCAGATCTTATGAATTAGGAGCTCTCTCCAACTTTTGACGTCTTCTTATCTTCTCTTTTCTTGCAATCTCGCTAAGGTCATCTTCACTAGGTTCGTATATATGCCAGATAGTATAATGAGGTAAACCACCAACTCTGAATCCCATCTTTTTAGCAAGTTTCCCAAAGGCTTCAGTTTCTGCATGGTTTAAGAATGTGAAAGCTGGAAAATGAACACCTTGTCTGAAAACTTTTGCCTTTGCAAGAATAGAAACACCCCCAACACCATCTAAATCGACTAGCTCATCTGGATTACCATTCGGATTTCTAATGTAACCTAAGTGTACTCTCCAAGTTGGGTATTCGGCATAACCTTCAACTATTACATCATCTTCCTCTGAGTTTTTTGCCAATTCTAAAGCTTGTTCTGATTCTATCCATGAATTTAAGTCATAAGCCTGCTCATTACCTAGAAATTCAGGTAAAGGTCTCCAGACATTTGGAACCATAATGTCATAGTCAAATTTCATCAAATCTTGAATGATATCACCAGGCATGAGCTCAATGTCAGCATCTCTCCAATAAACCCAAGAATGATAAGGCTTTAACGCATTGGCGGTCAACCAATTTCTTGCTTTCCCCATAAGTTTACGTCTTAGGCCTTGGACCTTAACACCATGTCTATCACTGAAACCCTGACCAATTACTTGGCCAAAATCCTTTTTGAAAATCTGAATGCTTCTGAAAGGGGCGGTATATTCTGAGTGGAATGGTGGATTGAAAGCTTTGTTTACCTTTTCGATATAGTCAGGGTCCATATAACTGATGTGTAATTCATTCGTACCCTTTAAACTAGCTTCTTTGGCCTCTCTTTCTGTCAGTATTCTTGAAAGATTTCCATTTTGTAAGGCAACTGAATAGTCAAATAAAGTTTCTAGAGTACGATCATCTGGAGAACAATCACTGACTAAGAATGCAACATCTATAAAGGCATGAGGATATGTCAAGTTCATCATATGTTTGAACATCAAGGGTAAAACATGTTCGGCATTTCTCAAGGGTATAAGTAGCAACAGATGATCACCCTCGGTTTCTCCTTGAGGAGAACCTTTAAAGTCATTTAAATCGTAATAATCAACGGAGCTATGGTACAATTCATCGATTTCTTTCTCTATATCTTTGAACTCTTTAGATCCAGTTACAATCCCTTTGTTATCTATAAAGTATTGATCTGTTCCTGCATCGAACTTCTCCAGCTTTGTTAAATCAATCCCTAGTTTGTTGTTGTTATACGAGAATCTTTCCTCATCAGTGTAACTGCCCCTGTTGTCACCACTACCAAAGATCTTACTGAACAATAGCCAGAGCGTTATCAAACCAGTTAGGATATATGTGGAATATTTGATCTGTTTTACGCGCCTTGCTGTGAATTTTTTCTTTGGCTTAAAATCTGATGATCTTATCACCACACAATTGTTAGTACTTTGAACCTATCATTATCTCAACTACTAGCAAAACACTTACATAGGCAGATCAGTCTTTTTGTTGTTGTAATCTTTGATTCTCCTGAACATAACTTGTATATGGGATCAATGGGTGGTGTGGTTCTAGTCTTGTGTTCTTCCCTGCTTCTCAAGTTTTTTTAGTAGTTGAATTTGAACTTGCTCTCGTAGTAAGTTTCTCTTTGGTTTCCTTTGTGCTCTTCGATGCTTCACTATTGGACATTACTTTCATGTTCGATGTGTTGTTATGTTCTTTTTTTTTTTCTTTCATAAGCCCAGTTTAAAATTCCAACGATCAACCTTTTTTCTAGACGGAGATCTCTAGCGAGAAAAGGTTATTTACACCGCCTAAGCAAAAGCTAAGATTACTCCACAAGATTCACAATCTGTTAACAAGTGCAATCTCCAAGAACTGGTCAGTATATATGATTCTTGTCCAAGTTGCAAGAATAATCGTTGATGACATCCTAGCTACTACTACTACTACTACTACTACTACTACTACTACTACTACTACTACTACTACTACTACTACTACTACTACTACTACTACTACTACTACTACTACTACTACTACTACAACATATTATGAAATCAAGTTATGATTGTCAGGTATTTCTTATTGATAACCACGGTTTTGTATTATACAGAGATAAGTCCTGTTTCCTCAGGTTTGAACCATACTCGGGCTAGCGTTTCCCATACATCCTTGCTCAACTCATCAGCTCTTGCTTCAGTCTCTGCTTTCGCCTCGATGTACACTTTTAGCTTGGGTTCTGTTCCAGACCCTCTTATTGTAAAACGGATAATCTCCAAATTGTTGTTCGTGATAAGCTTGACTGTGATCATTTGGGATGATGGATCCACTGGTAGTCCTGGAATATTACCAACTGTCCCAGATTCGAAACCTGTGGTCAAATCCCTCCAATAGGTGACTCTATAGTCACCGATGGTCTTAGGGTAGGGTGTAGCCTGCGCTCTTATGTTGTCAAAGACTATCTTAGTTAAAGATAGATCTGGTACTAAGTAATACGAATTGTATTCCTTGAAGTAACCAAATTTTTGAAATCCTTCTTGTAAAGCCTCCAAGGCATTCGATCCTTCATTTTCCCATCTTTGTGCAAGTTGTAAGAAGACAATAGCTGCTGCTATTCCATCTTTATCATGTACACCTTCGAACATAAAGCCAATTGCCTCCTCAAACCCAAAGGGTACCCGTTTACTTTGTGCCTCTAGTTCTATTGCCTTATTCCCAATCCATTTGAACCCCGTTAAAGTATCTATAAAATTGAAGCCTAAAGTATGAGCCATTGATGAGATCATTTGAGACGAAACGGTGGAGTTGACAAAATATAACGAGTTATAGTTACCATCAAAAGTCTCATAAACATAGTTTGCAAATAGGTAGCCAAGCTCATTCCCAGTTAGTTGCCTCCATTTATCGTTAACCTTGACAGCTGCCGAAAATCTATCAGCATCAGGATCATTGGCCAAAACCAGATTAATACCAAGTTCATCGGCTTTCAAGATGGCCAAATCCAAGGCACCTTTCTCTTCTGGGTTGGGGAACTTGACAGTGCTGAAATATGGATCAGGCTCACTTTGCTCCTTCACTGTTACCAATTCTTTAACACCTAATAGTTGAATGGCTTTACTGAAGACTTCTAAGCCGACACCATGCATTGGAGTATATATAAATTTGAAAGAATCACTCAAAGATCCTTTAACAAGTTTCGAGTTTATATGCAACAAATATGCTGTTAAAGTCTCCTCTTTGGCATAATGTAAAAATCCATCTTTGGTGCTTTGTAAGAAAATCTTTTCAGTCTCATAAGAGCTCTCGATTGGTTCAAGATTTTGCAAAATCTCATTAGCAATTCCATGGTCATGTGGTGGAATTATCTGAGTACCATTATACCAGTAAACTTTATACCCATTGTCCGCTGCAGGATTATGACTAGCAGTGATCATTATTCCAACAGCAGCTTTGAAATAGTCCACACCAAACGGTACTAAGGGTGTTGGCACCAAGTCACCATTCTCAGCAGATGACGATAAAAGTTGAACATGAAATCCACGCAACAAGAATGCAGTTGCTGCTATTTCAGCAAATTGTTTCGAATTTAATCTGTGATCATGACCAATTACAACAGTGTTGTTGGTCGTGTGTTTCAAAACATAACTTGCTAGCCCTTGAGAAGCTTGTAGCACTGTCACGTCGTTCATTCTGCTGAACCCAGCTTCCATTTTTGCTCGAAGACCTGCAGTTCCAAACAAAATCCTCTGTCTAAGTCTTCTTTCCAGTTCGTCATCATCTTTGGCTTCTTGAAGAGCTATTATCTCTTGTCTTGTTTTGGGATTCTATTTGTTGTTAGCCAAACTTTTCTTCGAGGATGAAGCTGTTTTTACTTACAACATCAACTTTAAGCCATTGAGCTACCAGCTCATCAATCGATATATCTGACATTGCTAGCGATGATAACTGAGGGGTTGTTATGGTATTTGAATTGGATTATAAAGAGACTGTTTTGTAGGAGAAAGTTGAAATCGAAAGTAAATAGATCATATATCCATCAACATTATGAGCCCTGGAGAATTTCAAAAACAAACAAATCTCATATAAGCGAGATAGAATAGTACAAGTTACATGTGGAAAAGAGGAATCTACCACATCAAGATTGTAATTTATTAAAAATTTAAGCCTCTATGTACTTTGATTGGAATTCTCATCTGAAGGGTTTACGTCTTCGTTTTCTTCATTCCCTTCGTCTTCTTCATCGCTATCTAATCCTAACATTAACTCAGCAGCGAGCTCATCATCATCCTCATCATTTTCTTCATTTACTTCTTGACTTTGGTCTTCTTGATCTTCTTCGCCTTGACCTTCTTTATCTGAACCTGACTCAGAATCCTCCAGTTTCCTTCTCTTTTTCGTCAACTGGTCACTGTCATCAATATCGCTGAGTTCATCGTCCTCGTGGTCAATGGAACGCTTGTTTGATGAACCATTTTCTTCATCATCACCTTCACTATCGGAGTCTAAGAACTCTTCGAATTCGTCATCAATATCTAACCAGTTCATGTCTCCTCCAAGTAAATTATCGTTATTAGTCTCCTCAACTTTAGTAGCATCATTGCCTTTGGCTCTATCGCTCAACTCTGTCAGTCTTTCTCTGTACCTCTCAACTTCAGACTTACTCAACAATCGATCCTCAGATATAGGTATTTCGTATTCGGTCTCAGCAGTACGTCTCCAATTAGTCAAGCTATCGAAAACCCAATTAGGATGGACGATTTTGACAATGGGTATCATTGTTTTGGCTAGTCTTGCCTTATAGGTATAGGGACTTTTAGTTATGACGTGAGTAGTCCCCAACGTTATATCAGATTTGACAGTGGCACCAAATGACTTCACCCATATCACTATATTCTCGTTATGAATATTGCTTCCCAGTGGGAAGAGACCAGAAAATACAAAAGTAAGGCCTTCGAAAACTTTCTGCTTTAGATATGGTAATAAATATTTGATATCAGGTGTGGTATCTTGACCACTTTCATATTCAGTATAGAACTTTTGATGGATATTAACAAGTGCAGTTTCTAGTCCTATGAGTTCATCGTCATCATCATATAATAGTCTTTCGATTCCTTTATTATGAACCAACTCGTCTAAATCCTTTTGCAGCTTTGCTAAAGGTCTGTCCTCCTCTTGCGCTTCTAAAGAGGCCTCCCTTTCCGATGAGCGGGCAGCCAGTAATTCAGCATTTTGTCTCTCCAATTGCTGCAATCCTTCAATTGTGCTCGAGTCACTGCTTTCCCCGTCTTTCTCTTCTTCTTCTTTCCGTTGTTGTAATTGTTCAGTTTCCTGTTTTATTTCTTCAAGTTTTCGTTCTAAGTCAGGAACATTTTTTGAGGATAGAGGCTGACTTGACTCTATTATCTGCTCTTGTAATTTTGCTATGGAACCACGTCTTTTTGAAGGGCCCAACAATGATTTCTGCTGTGGTAAGAAGTTTGAATTGATATCACCAATACCCACAAAGAAATCAAACGGTACCACTTTGATTAAATTCTCACTCCAACTCCAGACATCACCCCTATCATCGATGATAACCACCATTGAAGTATCCGTTGGGAATAGTCTTTCCAGAGATTTTTGAGTCAAGGAACCACTCTCGTCTCTTGACAATATTCTGTCGGCGAAATATTTCCCATCTGGATCTATACACTTGGCAATGGACTTTGCATAGTCTCTAGTACCCATGGTATAGATGTGTAACTCGTATTTTTGAGTAATCTTTTCAAGAAATTCGGTTAGACCAGGTCTTAGTTTAACGTAGTACCACCTTACTGGTTTCTCAGGTCTTGGTCCTGCATAACTTGGTGGTAAGATAATCTCCTCTTCTAATGAAAACGTCTTTATGTCCTTTAGAGAAGGATAATTTGGATTAGACTCATCATTCATCCACTCTCCAATGGTTGGGTCAACGGTAGCATGTACGACAGTTTGATCTAGATCCACCACTAAAATCAGTTTCTTTTCTGATAGTAGGCTCTTTGTCCATTTCTCTTCAACTTTCTCAGCTTCATCTTTGGATATCTTCAAGTTGCTAGTACCATGAGACATTGAAATAGGTGCACGGTCTTCGTATTTGTATCCTGAGTAATCATTCTCATCATCTAAGGACTTCCCACAAAGAGCACAGAGTCCCCCATATTGGATTGAATGTGAGCAAGGTTCAAGTACGTGTGCAATTATATCATCTGGAGATATAAGTTCATCTCCGACAGAAATTGATAAAGCATCCACAATACCATCTATTGGCGATTCAAAAGTCCCCACCAAATCCACTCTAACTTTCTTTCGTGGTTGGTTGTTCTGCTCATTTTCATCTCCAAAGTCATTGGATACAGGTGCATCTTGGAACTCCCAGTATGAATACTTTAGAATCGGTTGGTGCTTACCAATTGTTTCTCCCTTCTTCGTAAGTATTGATGAGATCTTCACAGGAAATGGCAGCGACTCCGGAAGCTTTATAGGTGTTAGTTCACTCATTGCACGGAATTTTTGAAAAAGAACTAGTGATCTTTATGTGGTCGTATTCGATTATATCCTCTTGTTATAGTTGAAACAATCTTGTGATCTATTGAAAATTTTTTCAAAGTGGTCTCTATCTCATCTCACTCGTTGTTCCCAGTATTATTTTGTTTTAGTAGTGAGTCTTTACATTTTGTGTGCACTGGGTATGCCTTTTTTTGACACTCCGGGTTGCGGTATTAGGTGTTCGGGTGTAAGTTGCGGTTACTACAGCTATTGTTTTCAATATTTTGATATGAACATTGAAAGTTCCTTAAACAACATCGTCAAAGAGGTCTTCGTCTTCTTCTTCGTCATCAACGTCGTCGTCAATTGAAGCAGCCTCTTCAAGTTTGCTCGTGTCATTAGGCGGTGCTTCTGATTGGGAGGCTTGTGGCGTCAGTGTCTGAAGCTCTTGTTCACCAACATTACTGCTGATTGGTGTGTCGTTTCTATGTTGTTCTTTGATGCTCTCTTCTTCATCATCATTATCACCCGAAGCAGCAGCAACTTTAGCATCCTGAGTCGAGTCATTCTTCGGTAACTTCTCATTAGCTTGGACATCTTCAAAGTAAAGAGTCCCCTCGGTCTGAAGGTCTTCCTTGGTATTACCATTGCTGTCTACTTGTTGTATCAGATCCTCACCGTCGTCACTCTCTTTCAGCTGATCTTCGCTAGTCTCATCTTTGTGTGCCACTGGTTGCTCATTTGTTTTTTCCTCTGGAAAGAAATCATCTTCATCCCCGCCAAACTTAAATTCATCCTGAGTTATATCATCTTCATCACCGCCAAACTTGAATTCACTATTTGTGGGCTCTCCAAAATTTTCAAAATTATCAAAATTGCTAAAAGTATCATTGGACTCCACAGGATGTTCGAAGTTAACTTTTATTGATTCTTCAAGTTCCTCTCTTCTCTTGTTCTCCTCTTCTTGTAATTTTGATCTTTCCGCCTCTCTTTCAGCTTTCTTCTTCTTCAGTGCTTCGAGAGTACCAATAGCAACGTTAAAGTGATTGTCGATGAAGCTCTTTGGTGATATTTCAATCTCTATGTTTTCTGGACCATAACTTGAATATTTCGTTATCAAATCTCTATAATTATAGTCAAGTTTTTTAATCTTGTTTCTATTCTTCTCCTTTTTTCTCTCCAAATACCTTATTCTAGCTTTCGCATACTTCACTATATCTAGTTTCTTTTCTGACCCAGTAGTCCATATGTTGAAAGCGTGCTTTTCATCAGCGTCATGGCTAGGTGTGATTTTCTTTTCATCCGGACTATCGATTATATCTATATCGTCACCAAGAGCAGTTTCTCCTTGTAGAGATGTTTCCCTGCTTTGCAATTTCATCTCAAAGCTAATCAGGTTATCTAATGCCTTCTCACCCAATCTTCCCTCCTCAGCAACCTTCGTTCTAACAACTTTTTGATCTGTGACTCTATTAGTATAATTTGGTGTTCTCAAATAAGTATGATCTGGAGGATACTGAGGAAGCCAACTTGGAATGTGCTTGTCTCTTTTGTAGGAAGGTGGAACCAGTCTAACTATATCATCGTGATGCGCATAAAACACATGGGATGGGTCTTGCGCGTCTAGTACCTGTTCATCCTCATCATCAACTTGCTCCTGAGACTCGGCAACTTCTAAGGCTATCCTCTCCAGTTCTTTCTTCTTAGATATTATCCTTTCTCCAACAGTCTTTGACCTCACAAACTCATCCTCTAGTTCACCCGTACTTATGTTGATATCTCTCAAAAGTACCCTCAAGTCCTTTGGTGATGCCTTTCTTCTTCTCTGTGTTTGGGTGATTCTCTGCAGCCTTTGTACAATGGAATCGATGTGTATGCTGAACAAATCAAACAATGCTTCTAGCGCCTTTGAGGAAAAATTGATGTCTAGTGACTTTAGATGAAGAGCAATTGCTCTTTTCGTTATCAGTTCCATTTCATCGAGAGATTCATCACGCCTTAGGCTTTTGATGCTGGGTAACAACTCAATGTCAACCGTCTCCAGCTTGGAGTCTATTATTGTACCATGTCCAGTATTCTTTGAAGTGCTTTCAGGCACATCTTCAGTAATTGTCATTGTATGATTACTGTCCTTAGTTATATGAGAAGATACATATCTTTTTGTCTACACTGCTGAACCTAATCCTATTGTTTTTGAAGTTTCCAGTTTTTCTTCCTAAATTAACATCAACACTTTTGGTAGGAGGCGCACCATAAATCACGTGATTTCAACTTACCATCATCTAAGATTCTCACCTGGTTTTCGTTCACTAGTATTGTGTTTACTTTTAAGTATAGTGTACACATTATATATTCTACACAGTTATAGAAAAGTATTAAGCTAGCTAATTGGAATACAGGTTGAAGAAAAGCAGGTCACAAAAAAAAGCAGGTCACAAAGACCTCCTTTTCTTCAACCTATGTTCTTCGAAATGCTCCAGACTATTATCGGCATCTAGTGGTATGACTTGAGAGTAAAGCCAGCCTACATTGGTTAAAGAGGTAATAAGGAGGGTCAAGTAAAGACATATTGATAAAACAAGAAGTCATTATTTCAAAAACACTATATAACATAGGGCATGCAAAGAAACCTAAACCTTGCAAGCATAAATCTGACCAGCATCTACAAATTATTTAACAAATTCTCCACAGCTCCTTGAACACTTCCACCGCTTCTTCTCAAAGCAAGCACGTTCTTGTCAAAATCGAAGAATCCCATGTCATTCAACTGTCTTAGCTCGGACTCGTATCTGACCTCTGGTGGTCTATCATCAGTCTGTTGTGGAGCTCCGCCAAATGCAGCAAAAGGATTTGCACCATTGTTGGCTCCTGCTCCTCCACCTAATATGTTTTGTAATAAAGCAGGGTCAAACTGTGGTAATCCGCCATTGTTCGCACCTGCCCCAGAAGCATTTGGATTTCCAAATAATGCAAATGGGTTTGCAGGGAGATTCCCACCAGGAAATAAGGCTGCAAAAGGGTTAGCTGCTGCTGCTGTCGAGGTGTTGTTATTGGCATTAGAAGCACTTGTTTCGTCAGTACTTCTTTCAGCAGGATCGTTGGTTTCGCCTGGTGCTGGGAAGGCACTTTGTTGTTGACCACCAGCACCTGGGAATCCACCAGCACCTCCAAATGCTCTTTGCATATCCCTCATCTGTCTCATCATTTGAGGATTAGAAAGCATCTGTCTAAACTGATCACTTTGTAGCATTTCACGAACACCAGGACCCATTTCTCTTAATTGTGGACTTTGATTAATAATATAATCCAACATTTGTGGATTTTGTAACATTTCATTCATACTCTGTTGAACTGCTGGATTTTCCATCATTCTTTCCAAATCAGCCTCATTTGGTAATTGCATACCACCATCTGGGCCAAACATATCTGCCGATGGTAATTGAGCCAAACCTGCATAACGAGCTCCTGTCAATCCAGCTAACGGGTTGAAGGCACCTTGACCGGACGCTATGGTTGAAGGAATTGTACTATTGCTGTTTGGATTGCTATTGCTGTTGGTGGTGGCGGTGGTTGTAGCATTTGTTGATGTCCTTGTGGAAGTGTTGTTGGTAGATGGTGCAGTAGCTCTTGTTGCTGCGCTTTGAACTAAATGAATGGTATGACCCGATTTGATCTTATATGACTCTAAAGTATTCTCGTTTTTTAATACACGACCAGAATATATCAAACGTTGACCAGATGAAGGGATCTCTGCTTCTGCTGCAATTTTTTCCTTCAACTCAATTACAGTGAGTGAATTTGAGATGGTGAAATCATATTTCTTATCCTTGGAAGATCTGGAGTAAATATGTTAGTGTCAAGTCCAATTAGTTGCTGTCATAGAGTTTTACTTACTTGATGTGAACAGTAATCTCTTCTGATTCGGCCATCGTGTCAATTCCAAACCTCTATTCTACAAATGTCTTTAAAGCGTATATTTTATCTGAATTGATAAGAAGCTTACAAAGAGTACAATTTTGGAGGCTTTTTGCCATCAGGTTTCAATTTTAACAGGATTGTTTCTCGAATTTTCCTCGTTCCTTTTTGACTAATCAACCATAAATAAAAAAAATCGGGGGTTACCCTGAACAAGATATGCCAATTCACTTGTAAGTACTACAATGGAAGTAATATCAACGTATGAGTTATTCATTATATTTGAAGATCACTGGAATATCTAATTTGACTTTGTTCGTAATAGTTTCTATCGTAAAACTATTCTCGGGTATAGTGGAGTTAGAAGCAGATTCTGATTGATTATGATAACTATTATCTCCAAAAAGCCCTGAAAACAATCTCTTACCTTCTATAAAATCAGAAGCCTTCTTCAATAAGCTCGGATCACAGTATTTATAGTGCTTTTTTTGAGTAACAAAAGTAAGTTCAACTTCAAGCACATAAACATTTTGTAAGTAGCACCCATGGAAGGTTGGTTTAACCAATTCGTTTAAGAGTCCATTTTTCTCCAAGTTAGGTATAGCTATTTGAAATTGAGAGTTGAATATACTATCATCATTGTAGTCAGGAGTCCATTCGAAATAGTCGTTGTTATCCTCTAGATTGAGGGAATCATTCGAGTATATCGTTTGAATATGACTGGTTAATACAACCCCACTATTTTGTGAAGACTTGAGCGTGAATCCATTAATCTCTGGCTTGTCCTTAAGACCTCCTACTGGCTGGTAACATTCTTTCGATTGTATGACATATTGTAATAACTTCACTGAGGCTGTAACTTTCGGATATCCAACTTTTAAAGACAATCTTGGAATGTACTTGAGATCAATCGGGAAACTTGTCGATGATGATATGCTTAAAGGTTCAGGTAACAAAGCTCCTACTGTAATTGTTCCCACATGGGACAAATTTGTACAATCATCAGAGCAACCTTTTAGGCTTATAGTCCTAAAAAAGCATAACTCTTTCGAGTTGTTGACGGAGTTGATATTGAAGTATGAGGATGCATCAATTGAAGTGCCGAGTCCTGAGATATTTGTTGGTATTTCTAACATTTCACCACCACTTACTTTAATCTCTTTCAAACTATTAAAAGTGACATATCGTTTAGAATTTTTAATATTTTGCAAAACTTTAGCACTGATAGTAAAATAGTTTGCAAACTTGACATAGCTTTTACTTTTCAATATGTCAAAAGTTTCAGATGCCTTGTTCGTCTTATATGAATCATCAAACTTGATAGCGCATAAAGCAGTAGATCCAAAAGACGGTGCCAGTTGTGTGTGCAGCTGATAACCATTAGGACACAAATCATCTAAATAATTCGAAGGAATCACAAACTTGAAAGGAAACGAACAATTCTGGAAAGAATGTTTATCAGGTTCTGAAGTGAACCTTAAGTAGCTTTCAACTTTGGGAGAATCATCCATAGAGAAATTTATATGACATGCGCTATTGTTAGCAGTTATAACTCTATTTTCAAACTTGATTTCAATATCGTTGAAGTGAAAATCTCTAATTACAGTATTCCCATTAGTCTGATATACAACAAATTCACCTTCTATTGTATCATTTGGTTTGAATATGTGATCATCAGATGGGTTCCCTTTTAGCCTTATCTCTGTTTTGACATGATTTAATGCCTCCTTTGATGGTTTCCGCACCTCAGGAATCTCTATTCTTACCCCAGGATGACTATGATGAAATGGCGGAGGAAGTGAAGTCATCAGGGTACTTCATCAATGGGCAATTACAAGTATTGATAGAAGATGTATGTATACAACACTTGTTATTTGATATAAATTATTTACTTCAGACATTCATTTTGATTAATAATCGATGCAACTCGTAAATTATTATTATAACAGCAACTTTATACTGCACAACCTCGATTAAAATAGAACCCTAGTTTAGCAGAGTCAAATAGGGTCTACCCTACTTACAAATTGAATACTAAAGGGAATGAATGTTGAAATTATTTCTATTTAAAAGACAAGTCCCTATTTGATGATGATGGGAATATTCATTATTACAGAATTTTCAATCGTATTCAAGTTAGATTCTAATGGAATTTCCAAATCTGATTTGGTTAACTTGTTTGAAATAAATTCCGTCCATGATTTTTTTCTCCCTTTACTAGTTGGTCTTTGATTCGAGTTTAAGGGATCAATATTAGGTTTATCTGTAGAGAGCGTCAAGTTGACTTTTAAAAGGTAAACGTTTTGCAAAAGACAACTGTGGAACGTTGGTTGGGCTAATTCGTTCATGTAATTAGACTTGTAAAGATCTGGAATGGTGATGGGGAACTGACAAGTAAATCCATCTTGCTGACAATATCCAGGTATCCATTGAAAATGATCGTCGTTATCAATCTTTACTGAGTCATTTGAATAAACTGTCTGAACGTGTGTGGTCAGTACCGCTCCCACTTGGCCATCTGACTTCAAAGCATGAGAATAATTCTCTGGAATATCAACTAATCCACCAATGGGTTGTAAACACTTTTTCGACTGTATAACGTATTGTGATAATTCAATAGATGCTGAAACTCTAGGAAATTTGACATTTGAAGAATCTTTTGGAATAAATCTCAAATCAATGGGGAAACTTGACGTAAACGATGGTTTGATAGGTTCGGGGAGTAAAGAACTTATAGTAATACTTCCCAAACTTGATGGCTCAACACTGTTATCATCTTTTAAATTTATAGTTTTCAAAAAAATTAACTCATTTGAATGATTAACATTACCCATGTTGTAATAAGATGCAATGTCCACTGAAGAAGTAGTATCAGATATATTTGTAGGTACATGTACAAAATCATCACTCTTCACTTTGATCTCCATTGATCTATTGAAAACAACATAAGATTTTTGTGATTTAATATTTTGAGAAACGGTGGCACTTATAGAATAGTAATTTGCAAACATAACATATTTTTGATTCTTTAGTATATTATAGGTTTCAGAGGATTTTGTCTTTGCAATACCAGCAACTTGATTAGCTCCAAACGTAACACCACAAATCTGAGTGGAACCAAATGATGGGATCAATTGTCTATGAAGTTCATGCTCATTAGCACATACATTTTCCAAATGGTTAGAAGGAACGACAAACTTAAAGGGGAACGAACAGCTTTCAAATGAATATTTATCTGGACTTAGGGCAAAATTTGGATAACTTTCAAGTTTTGGAGAATCATCCATAGAAAATCTAGTTTGAGTTCTACCATGATTTGCTGAAATTACTTTATTTTCAAACTTGATCTCTATATCGTTGAAATAGATATCATTGATAACTTTATTACCTTTTGTTTTAAACAATACAAATTCACCTTCTATAACATCATTTGGTTTATAGATACGATCTTCCGATGGATTACCGTTAATTCTGAGCTCAACTTTTATATTCTTTAGCGTCTCCTTGGAAGGTTTTCTTGCAATGCCAATTTCCAATCTTCTACAAGAGTGTAGTGGTGGGTATATTTGTTCCATTATTGGCGCTTGATTTAAACGAAAGGTTTAGGTTATAAAGCAAACCCGACAACGGAATAAGATCTATGCAATAATTCTCGAACAAAAACAGTAATTGATCTTTGGTGGTGTAAAAAATGCATATGCTAAATTGTTGTTACTCGTGTCTTTCAAACGAGGCCATACGAACAAGTATTTATAATAAATAAACTCATCGTGGCTGTTCCCAGACGAATCTCTTTTAGGATTTAAAAGTTGGGTAGCACAGACATTTGATATGATTATTAATGAGAGTTTAGTAGTATGCAGCTTTCCCACTAAAACAAAAAACATCATCACGGAAAAACAACACTAAAAAAGTGCAAATGAGATGATGAGTCAGTTCACAGGTTTTGTATCTAAGACATGAACATGCTTCAAATTGTGAATGGAACAAAAATATTCCATTGTCCTAGTAGTATTAGTGACTCATTCGATTAATATACAAGAACAATTTCACTTCTTGTCCATACCATGAATGATTGGTCAAACTAGTACTACAATTTTAATTTATGATTCATATATTTATGCCTGGCTTCAAACCTATGCTTAATCTCCATGCGTCTGATTCTTAATCAGGGTTGTAGCTTACTGGTATGACTGTACTTTATACGTTCTCAATTTGAAGTTATACGGCGATATCATTGATAGTAAATCTTAGTTTGAGCACTGTATGAGATGTTCCTTTTTGTTTTACAGATCGAAAAGTTGTGTAAACTATACTACCAATTTTTGACATAACCTAACTTAAATATACAACAAATTAATGAACACGAAGCTAGAAGATTGCTAATAGTCAACTACTGCGTTTCAAACACTTTTGTTACTGATAATCAACTACCAGATACTTTCGTTACTAAAAAT
Organism: Taiozyma peoriensis; assembly: GCA_030574875.1. Taxonomy (NCBI): domain Eukaryota; kingdom Fungi; phylum Ascomycota; class Saccharomycetes; order Phaffomycetales; family Wickerhamomycetaceae; genus Taiozyma; species Taiozyma peoriensis. Next base: position 104,487 of record JAJMFM010000006.1, read on the forward strand.
CGATTCAAACACTTAACTAAAGTATAGTCTTTCAACCTTAAGTCTACAAATCTTATAGAACTTGACTACAACATAATTTCAAAACATCACAAGAGGATAAAAAATTCATGGCATAGTGGTGCCATACTCGTTTACAATACATTTTTAGCAACGATTAAAGCTGACATTGCCGTTCTCGATTTACAGCTGTCCCATCAAGGTTGTTGATATTAAACTCCGCTCATTCAAACTTTACTTTTAATTAAACAATAGCTTCATTTCTGAAAGGAACAATATTTTTCAGAAAGCTCCATTCATCTTGGAAGTATCTCTTCAGTAGCATCATGGTACTAAAGCCAATTTGGAGAGTATGCTATTGAGAGGAATCACACAGCTCGAGAGTTGTTTCCTAAGTTAGAATTAACAGTATAAAAAGATAGGCGTTACAAATTTGCATAGTATACAAAAGAAATTATGAACGACGAGCCTGATAACTTCAAATTGTAGTTTGTTCTCACTACATGTGATCATCATGAACTATGATACAATTAGATTACACTTTTCTTTCTATACATGTGTTGTTATTTACCCCAAATAAACTTCTGTTCAAATTTAATCTTCGAAATGGATTCTTTCTTAAAATCATCAAATCACTTTCTACTTGACTGGTCATGACCTAACGTTTGATTCACTAGTCCTTTCGAATGGTCAAGATCATTTATGAGCAGCTTGATATGATTCAATTTCAGGTTCTGCTGCTGCTGATGATGATGTTCTCCATGCTGTTGGTGCTGATGTTGTGATTGTTGCTGTTGTTGCTGTTGATGTTGGGGATGATGATTTTGTTGCTGTAGCTGCTGAGGGTAGTGGTATTGTACATATTGCGAATGTTGTTGTTGTTGTTGTTGTTGTGGATGTTGTTGAAGATTAGGCGACACATGGTGCAACTGTTGAGGTGAACCATATTGTTTATAAATAGGTTGATTATGCTGAAGTTGTTGCTGATTATTATACATTATCTGCTGGTAGGGGTGTTTCTGTGTAGATTGTCCGTTACCTTGATGTTGGTTTGGTTGTTGGTACCCTTGGTGTGCTTGATATTGGGCTTGAGGGCTATGATCCTGTTGTTGTTGTTGTTGTTGTTGTTGTGATTGTTGTGGTTGTTGTGATTGTTGTTGTTGTTGTTGTTGCGGTGGTGGCTGTTGTTGATGATGATGATGGTGATGGTGTTGTTGTCCCTGTGACTGATGAAAAGAATCATTTTCGAGTTGTCCGTGATTAATATGTTGGTCAGCATGTTGAATCTGAAGTATTTCTTGAAGTCCCTTTTCATCGATAGTCTGTTGTTGACCTTTTTCATTTAACAATAAATGCTCTAAATTTGCAGAATGTGAAGCATCTTGTTGCTGACCATTACCAACATCCCATATTTCAACGTTTTTATCCGTGTCATCTGGTTTAGAATCGATATCATTACTTATCTGACTATTTGATGTCTTCTTTCTTCCACTACCAATTTTTCTGCCATCTGCTAAAGTTTTACTAACAGAACCTTTCTTTCTACCACTTCCTATTTTTCTACCTTCAGCAAGTGTCTTTGCAGTACCTGGTTTCCTACCACTACCGGCTTTTCTGCCTTCTGATAACTTCTTAGCCATATTAACTCTTTTTTGGTAATAGAGATCTTTTTTATAACAAGATGTATGTGCGTGTATAAGTTATAGTCCAATTAACAGTATCGTCAACTTCAGAAAAAAGAAACCAAACAAACACCGACTAGTAACACAATAATAATACAAAACTCTAGAGTTTTTAACTGATAAATAACTCTAAGAAGAAGGCTCTCTTTTAAAGTGAAAGAGCTTCAAGAAGTTTGTCAAATTAATGATTGATCTCCAGTGTGATATGAACTAAAAACAATTTTTAGTTTGTAAATAATAATGCAATTAAAAAAGAAAAAAAAAAAAAAAGTTCGATTTTAAAAAAAAAAAAAAAAAAAAAAAAAAAAAAAAAAAAAAAAAAAAAAAAAAAAAAAAAAAAATTAAATTAAAAAAAAAAAAAAAAAAAAAAAAAAAAAAAAAAAAAATTGTTCCATCACTTATGTAATCATTTTGAATGATAAGATTTGAAAACAACTGAAAGAATCAGTAACTATAGAAACCAAAACATAGATGGAGAAGTGTTTGCAATAGTACTACCAAATCCGAGGTCTGATATGACGTTAGGCTCAAGGATTCAAACTAGAAATTACTCGTCTTTCTATTCTAAGAGAACTTAACCTAATATCAATCTTATCCTCAGTAAGTAGTTGGAGTATGATATTGACTATTACAGATCACCTTTCAACACATATCTCAAATTTGGGTATAACTCAAATTTGGGTATAACTCAAAACAAATTAAATAACTTCGCAAGCATCAATTAAGATGCTTACAGGTAAACTGGACTAATAAACTATAAAGTTGGTTTTACACTATATAGGTTTTATATAATTTAGATACCCTATATAGGTTTTATATAATTTATAGATTTCATATTAAGCTCCAACTAATACACATTAAGAACAGGAAAAAAAAATATACATATAATTTGTATAGAGTTTTTCTCCAACTAATACACATTAAGATCAGGAAAAAAAAAAGTAACTTATGAAAACTATCTGAATGTTAGTGTACCTTCTAAATCGAGTGTGGTTTGCTGCACTAGCAGCCTTCATTTTTGTTTTTTAGTAAATAATGAAACTTAATTTAGTCAATTCTTTCGGTATTTTTCCACCTTAAAAGTACAAAAGCATTCATATGAATGCACTAACTCAAGAAAAAAAAAATAAAATCGGCTTAAATTGCCTTCAATAAGCGAATTTGATAATTAATTACTGCATTTTTTTTGTCTCTCTGAAACCCCAAAGTCTTTTTCATGTTTTTTTTTTTCTTGACTGGTTTATGTTTTTGCGACTTACCTAGAGATGATTGACGGAAATTACCAGTCAAAGGGATAACAATAACGCCAATATTTACTATCAACGTATATATGTTAAAGTTCAATCAAAAAACCAAAAAGAGAATTTGGCTTTTTTTTCAAATTCCCCCATTGGCTTTACAAAGAGCTGCATCTTACAATAATAAGAATTTTTTTGAGTCACATGCTTTATAAGTTCCAGAATATTCTAAGTACCTCAATTAATGGAAAGTACCGAAAGGACGATCATAAATAAGTCTATTGGGCTTCATTTACATAGTTACAAAACTTCTTGTTGTCATTGAAATGAGGGTTGCTCTTAATCGGCAGATCAATTTCATTGTAAGATCCATGAGTCATAAAATTGTACCAGGTTTCAAACTCATTTCTATTTTCAAAGATCTGTGTGATCTGTTAGATACCTAAAATTCTGATTCATTCCTCAATTGATCTAGGTAACCTATTTTGTGCTACCTATAATCTCGTAGTTTTCAATTGATTAATATGTCACCTCTAATTGCTTTAAACTCATAGTTTTTTCATTATACCATCTCTATTTAAGCAACACCTCATTTTGTAGTTCCTGATCAGAAATTTGATAAGAGTCACTCTTTTTAATTTACACTAGCTTTGATTACAAATGTAAATAAGAGAAGTGCAGATCAGCCACGATGACACATACGTGAAAGCGAAATTTTGAAAAAAAAAAAATAAAACAACATAACCATATTAATACTCCGAGAGTCAAACGTTATGATCGGCTAACCTAGACGTTATCACAAGTCTTGTTGATGCATTCACACTCAAACACCGTTAAAATGAGCTAAAGATGAAGTAAACTGCTACGGCTGAGATGAGCTAGAAACAATTAAGAGGACTCAAGAAAAGCTCAAACTTGTCCAAAGATGACCCACCCGGCTCTAATTGATTCTCTTGCACTTTCCCTTCGTTGTCGTTAATTAGTCTAAATGTATAAATATTTTTTTGGTTAATATGTTTAATACGCATATCATATGCATTAATTCTTTTTTTAATTAATCATCCTTTTTCATGCAAGAAACAGGATTTTTTATAATAATGTCGTTTTTAAAGAAAATAAAAGGTGAGCGGCTATTCATAATTCTACTGAATTATTAAATAATTAAAATAGTAATAATCAATAGGGTACTGAAAAAAAAAAAAACATCAAATGTATAAATATTCACCCTCTTCCACTTCTTTCAAAGTACCAGTGTTGTCAATTTGGCGCTTTATAAATATCAATTACAACGAAATTAGACCTACTAAACATAGTTGAATCTGTGATTACATACATTAAAATACCGCCCTATATATTAAAATCTTCAACTGTTTTTCTCTATCTAGCCGCTGAGTTAACAAAAGTTTGCCCCATAACCATACACGCTATAACCTAATAATTATTTTTATGTCAATTTCCCCAACAACAACAGCCTACGCCAGTACCAATATTTCTACTTCTAGCTTACCTGATAATGAAATCCATTCAAATGTTCAGCAATCAAACGTCAATTCATCTGAGTCACAATCGCAATTGCAATCAGGAGGTGACGATAGCGAAGCATTTGAGTCCAAACGTACAGCTATGAATAAACAATTACAATCACAATCACAACATCATTCTCAATCGGAAGATTATGATGCCATTGATTACTCCCATGCTTTTAGAAGAGAAAATCAAAGAAGACAAATGAGTGAAGAAATACTGAGAAACAACGTATATTTTAGTGAGAACCGTAATCAGGTTCAAACAGGATTTGTTACTCAAGGTGCTACTGTTACTGAAGAGGCTATCGCTACTGATGGTTATAGTAGAAACGATGTTGTCTTTGACGTTTTACCATCTTTTGAGATGTATCAGGCTTTACAATTCTTAAGGCCAAATGACAACATTAACCCAGATGAACGAGATATACCTCCTCAATATATCTTGCAATCTCCCGCTGATACTGATGCTACTAGCTCCACTCCTGAGCTCACTCAAGGCATTTCTGATAGACAGAATTCAAATTCTGGATCAATTTCAACTCCATCAAATTCTTTATTTGACTATACACCTGCCTCAAGATTATCTAGTAGTGACAATTCAAGTTTTGATGAGTTGATGGACAAGGATATTGTTGAATATGCTCAGAAATTGCCACATTTGAACTCAACAGAAGTTCAGGTAGATATTCATGTTACTAAAAATGTTCCTGTTCCTTATCAAAAATGTGAAGCTGAATCCATGTTGAAAGAATATACATCAGGTGATGTTGTTCATGGTTATGTGACCATTCATAACACTTCATCTAAAAAGATCCCTTTCCATTTGTTCCATGTTACCTTGGAAGGTTCAATTTCAATCATTGATACTGAGAACAAAAAGCAAATTTTGAAAAAGTTTCTCAGCACCATTGATTTAAGTGCTAGTTGGTCCTATGGTTGCATTTCACCTTCAGGTAACATGAAATATGAGCCACTATCAAAAGATTACGATGGAAGTATTCTGGGCCTCAAAAACGATAGAATTTTAGAACCAAACACAAGATATAAGAAATTTTTCACTTTCAAACTTCCATACAATTCTTTAGATACTGTTTGTCGTCATGATCAAGAATTACATACGTTATTACCTCCTAGTTTAGGCGTTAACAGGATCAAAAAAAAGGGAAAGTACTCTAATATAACCGTTAATCCTGCTTTGAAATATGGTCATAATGGTAAAAGAGGTTCCCCAATTGTTACAAGAGATCTGTCCAGTAACACGCTAAGTGTTAACTACAGTATCAATGCTAATTTAATTGGAATTCAACAATCAACAAATTCATCCACTTTAACACAACAAATTTCCACACCTTCTAGCAAACTTGTTGTTATTAGTGACCAGGAATATGCTTTAAGATTTATTCCATTTGGTTTTGGTGTTTCTCTGTTTTCCTCTCGCGTGTCCTTGGAAAGATTGAAAAGATTGATTGAGCATAGCTTTAAAGCAGCAGAACGAGGTTTGAAGTTATCAATAGAAGGTCAACAGCAAGAAGTTGAAGAATTGGACAGAACTCTAAAATTGGAACAGTTAAGATTAAGAGATATTGATAACTCTACAGGCTTACATTCAAGCAATTTCCCTTTAAGAAATGAGTCGTATCTATCATCAGATTTTTCAAAAGTTGAATCAACTTTTAAATATGTCGCAGGCGATATTTCAGCTTCTAGATATGGATTGCTGTCCAAATTCAAGTCATCATCTTCTTCAAAGTCTGCTACTTCTGCCACTGGATTGTTCAACATTTCCACTAACATTCCAAAAGATGGTTTACCATACATATCTCCCCCATTGTTAAGAAAAACAAATGAACTTTCAAAGTTGACCAATTTGGGTTATGCAAATTATAAACAAATGAATTCTGTTTTATCAAATAATGAAAAGAAAAAGCTTGATGTTTTGAACATTGATTTTGAATTTCATCCTTCACATGGATCTGCAAACCTTTCACCACCATCTTTCAAATCCATCAGTGCTAAATTGTTGGTTATGAATGTTTACTCCTCAGGTGCCATCCCAATAAAGCTATCATCTGATATATTCCTTGGTTGGGCGGATGCTTTTAAAAAATTAAAAAGTGATTTCGCTAAATACGATTCTCAATATACCAAACTTTCTGGGGCTTACGAAGAAAATGGTCTTGACATAAAAAAGTATATTGATCCAAGAATTGTGTCAGATATAACAGCGATGAAAAATATCAAGAACGACAACTTTCTATTACCTGTCTTTAATCATGAATACACAACAAAGAATAATGAATGGATTAAGTCTGAAAATGGAAACTCTTGGAAACAATCGGTTCAGTTGAGTTTGGAATTTAAAGACAATATTGAAGAAACGTTGATTCCTACGTTCCAATCCTGTATTTTGTCTAGAATATACTGTATTGAAGTTCAGATTAAATTTGATAATGACAAGACAACCTCATTAAGAGTTCCAATTCGTTTGAGAAAGTTTGATGGTGAAACTTAATCTAGATTATCTCAATGTTTTCGAAGGTCTTCATATTTTTCAGTCGAATCGATGGTATCTCATTACCACATATTATTCCATAGAATTTACTATATACTAAACCATTTTAATCTATTCCTATTATTGAATGTTTATCACGTTATGAAACTTGTCTCTTGTTTATTGAATGCATTTTGAGAATTTCAAGAGAGACAGATTCTTTCCGATTACATCGTAACTTTGACGGGTAAAATTTAATAGATGACTACAAGTAAGCGTTAGCATATAATCATAACATTATAATATCCTTCTTTATACCACAGTTGAAAGGTTCATACAAGTGAAATAGGGGAAAGAGTTCGATCAAAAGCGATCGATAGTTCATTTATTTGTTGGCAAGTTTTCCAAGTCATTAGTGGTCAAGGTATGATCGTATCTACCGTAACCATTATAGCCCCTTTGTTGGTGAAAAACTGGTAATTCTGCATCTCTTCCAGCATCATCGATGAGCTTCTCACTCAAATCTGCAATCAACTTTATGTTATCGTCAGTTCTTGATTTATTCTGAGAGTTGTTAGTTATTTGGTTTAGTCCAGGGTGGTTCATACCATCTTCAATGTAATGAGGATGGTCGCGATGAGATTCTTGGTGAGCAAGATTATTGCGGTTGATACTTGCTTGCAATTCTTTAATTTGCTGCTCTTGATTTCTTTTTGTGGCATTGTTTGCTGTTTCGTTGAGTTTCTTCTTTAATTTGTAAAGTTCTCTTATCTGTTTAAACTCTTCTGGTTTTCTCTTTGGACCATGTCTTTTGAATGTTATGTGTGCATTTAAATGATTCAAAGTACCATAACTATTGGGACAGTTTCTGAAATTGCAAGCGTATAGTCTGACCATTTCGTTGGCCTTTCTTCTTGGTCTTTTCCTCTTCGGTATTATGTTGGTATGTTGAACACCATGATGTGGTTGATTGTGATGTTGATGTGGATGATGATTTGCTAGCTGCTGTGGGAAGTGCTGTTGATGTGTTGTATTAGATGAAACACCATGCAGGTGCGTGTGGCGAGGCGACGTGTTTAGAATAGCTTGTGGTGGATTCACCCTAGTTGATGTTTCGAATGGGTTTATAGGATGAATTTGTTGTATTTGAGCAGTGAAATGGTCAATTGGTTGAGAGAGCACTTGCTGAGGATGATGTTGGCCTCCAATTGGTAAAGAAGCCGATATAGGAATAGAAATATGCTTAGCCCCATTTGTTAAAGAACCATGTCTTGATGACATAGCACTTGTAGCTGTCGATGAACTAGGGGTAATATTGGTGACAATATCACTATTTATTGATGTACCTCTAGATGCCTGTGAAAAAGATGGTAATCTAACGGTTGAAGTTGAAACCGGTTGAACAGGTTGAACCAAAGGTGGAGGCAATTGTGGTTGAATCTTTGAATTTACCATCAAAGAGGAAGGAGAAGACCCTGCTTGAAGAGGTGTTACTGATGCCTTTGGATAACCATTGGACTGTGAATATGAATAGTTCGAATCTTGTGGAAGTGAAGCTTGAAAATTTGATTGTGTGATATCTGAGCTTGCTTCTTTGCCCGGAAGACCTATCAGTTCCTTAATGGAAGGTAGTCTAACTCTTTGTTGCGAATCATGATGTACCATAACTTCAGTCATTTGGTTAAGTATTTCACTATATTCAAATCTTGTATGAAATGCCTTTGTTAAAAATTTTTTGACCCGTGTTAAATAGAAATCCAGAGTTTGTCGAGTTTATTTATACTTCTTTCAAAACAAAAGTGTACTTATGAGTGGAGTGTTTGTAACAAATCTAGGAACAGTTATGAATAACCTTCTTGCTGTATGAGAACTGGGAAGGATTTTATTGTGAAAATCAGTTTATCTTGATGGTCTAAATTATCGGTGAATATGGTTGGGAACTTCAAAATACGCAGTATTACACGTCTAGTTGACTGAAAAGAAAAATGTTGATGACGAAAGCCCTGGAAATGAACAAATATAAATGTGAGTAAAGGGTAAATCAATAGAGCTATATGAGATCTAAGACTAGTTAATCCGAAATAGCTTTTAGCAAGGGCATGTTCAGTTTGATATATATTATAAAAAAAGTAAATCAAGTAAAAGAAAGAATATGGAAAAAAAAAGAACTAATCGCGTTTGAGTTAAACTTGAGTTTAAACACATGCAGCTCAATGCGTCGTCTTATACTTTAATTGTCCTTAAGCAAAAATATGAAAAATCTGAACTTAAAGTTTGGGCCAAAAAAAATAGTTAAACCATGATCATGCATAAGGCGCATCATGATATCATCTTCCTGTTCAGTTCGATTTTCTTGGAGTTTTTTTTTTTTTTTTGGTCTTAAATCTCCAGCGCATCTCATTTCAGATTTCATATCTGATATATAAAATTGGAAAGCATTGTCAAGCGTCTAAGTCTTAGCAAACTCTTATTGCGGCCTACTTAGAAGTCTGTTTATGCATTGTCATCACCCCAAGACTATAATGTCTGTGTGTAAACCCACCCTTTGAATTTTATTTTTATCCCATTTACCTTTCGGGATTATTACTCCTAACTTTTATCATGAATGAGTGCATCAGTTCTTAAAATACTGTTCATTGATGTGAAGTTCGTGTAAAGTGTGTGCCTATAGAGACTCTTAACATTGTTCCCTAAACTCCTCTTATTATTTCAAAATTAAACACATTAATTCTTACTTTGAATTATAACCTATTATATGGAGTATTAATGGTCGAATCGGCATTGAACATGTGAAATTGGAACAAGGTATTAAATTAGAGCCGAAATTAACCCCTGATTAATAAATGGCTATGCTCATGTCATAGCAACCTTCAGCGATAGATTATATATAAGCTAAAGGGATATCAGTATTATTTGATTCAGTACCAGCATATATTGGATTATTGTTCAGGACTAGTATCTGCAGATCAAATGGTTTTCATAGCAAATATTAACATGAACCGTTTTTATGAGGTAGTATTGAACAACAAGAAAGGTTATATTTGACAGTACTTCATGGCCGTTACTAAAATTGTTTAGTTATTTTTATTTAAGTTATTATTGGAATGATCTAGTTTTGCAATTTTAAGATGAAAGACTTAGTCCACAGCGATGTTATATCAGACTTAAAATAGTAAGATCTGTGATATTTTCCAGGCATGAAGCTTTTCTAAGCTCACAAAATTTTTGTCAGGGCACCTTTGGCCATTTTGAGTAAGAGTCTAACGCGAGATGTGCATATTTAATAATCTAACTAAATTTTTTAGGGGGAAAAAGGTAGTTACACATCCCCGACCTACAGCCTACATCTTGCGCATATTACCTTGATGATAACTCTTATTGTTGCTAATTCTTACATCGAACCTTTGACGATCAACTATTCAACCATTACCAAAGTCAAAGCTATGAGGGAAATAGAGATAAATTTAATAACGTAGGCTTGAACTTTCTAGTTCTCAGATCCCACTGCCATCTTTTGTGAGACCAGAGAGTTCAAGCGTTCAAATTTGGGCTAATAATGGTTTTGTAATATTATAATAATTACCATAGATATTCGAAATCATTCGCAACTGCAAGCCATGTTGTCTCACTTCACTTACACGGATTTAGGGTTTAGGGAGACACAGAAAGTGATATGACCTTACATTTTCTTCCAAGATAGTGTGCGCATTTTACGAACGTTTTTGCACTTCCAGATGAATACAGCCTTGGTATGCCGATGATATGCTCTTTGACGGCAAGCTGAAATAGAAATACTCGTTTGGTGATATGCTTGGCCTAGTTTAAGCTGAATGGCAATTTAATTATCGCGTTAAGCACATCTTCTTAGATGTTACTTTTTTCCAGTTTTAAGCGTCAAACTCAAAATTAGCAAGTTTCCAATTTGAAGTTTAGATTTCGTATGAACAAACAGCCTATCCCTTGGGTGGGGAGTTGTACAATGTTCGCTTTTGGCCCTTGACGCATATGGTACCTGAAAACGTTATGGGCAGTTCAATTTATTGATTGGTGTAGACACACCCAAAAATGTCCTCAACGACATTTTTAAGACGCTAAATTTAGTAGCTCAATCGAACGATTTTTATACCTTTTCTGGTAAGCACAGTCTCCGTTTCAAATATATGCTTCTCTTCATGCCTTACAAATTTATTGCAGAACCGGTGGGGAAGGGGAACAAGATTATCTTAAGTACTAACCTAGGACTGGGATGTTTGGAGATGTTAATACCGGTGTAATTGAAAATTCAATTCAGTAGTTTAGTGCGACGGTTTGTTGTTTAGCTTTGACGGGCTTAGTTCAGTTCTACAACTTAATATATGTCATATTTTATGTGAGACAAGTGATTTTAGCAAATTAATGCACATGAAAACTTTCAAACGAAATTGAGAGGTTTTGCTAATTTTCAGAGGGGTTTCAACTTCAAAGGATATGCTTATCAGTACAAAAAGTTCTCATGTTTATCTCTCTTGACAAGATAAATACAAAGATGTCAAGATACGTCATAACCATGTTCCATTTTGTTAATAATAAGAGGTTTCAACTAAAACATCATATAATATTTATTCCAGCTTAGGAATTCTTGTTGTTTATATCTCCTATCACTTGTTGTCCACAAACGAAGTCAATGTTGAGCAGGAATTAAATCAGAGTTTTCATAGAACTATTTATCAGCTTGTTCTTATGAGCTTTTGTGGCTCTCAAACAGAATGATAGTTCACAGTTTATAATCACTTATTCAGTTTGAATTTGTCATATTTGTAACGTTATTGTAGATTATGAAGGTTTGTATATAAGGCTTGAAAGTTGATAGAAATGGACAATGTTTACATCACAAAGCTGAAAACTTCACATCAAATTCTTTGCTGATCTTTCCTCTTCTTATTGTAGCACGACAACCGACAAATCACAAACATGGAAAAACGGCGCTGGCCTTCAGTAGGCTTTGAATTCACCTTTTTTTTTTTTGGCGAGACTATGAGCCTTGATGTCTTGTGAGCTCGATTATTGAGGTGGTGAGTACTCGCGTTCTTTCACACCGGATGAGTTATACTTGGACCTGCGCTGAAGATAAAATAATACGGCAAATAGATAATCTGTCAAGAGTCAGTTTGATTTCTTTTGATTCTCTACTTCCATTTTCTTCAATTCTTCTACTCTGTATCATTAGCTCTCACTTTGGCGGTTCGGCTTTAGTCTTAAATTCCATCTAATTAAGTATTATATTGAGACGCAAGGACATGTAAGATCTCACAACAATACGCATTATAAATGATGTCAGGCGTACCTTTCACAAAATAATGCTTATTTAAAAATTTCAATCAACCTGCAATCAGACACTTCGATCACAGACATGAGTTTGACTTTGCTATGAGGTTGGTCTAAGAAAGAAGCTTAATATTATCAAAGAAAGCAAACTAATTGGTTCTAATTGAGTTCAGTTCACTAGGTACTATATCTGGAGCTAAATAAAACTCATATGTATCTCAAGGAGTCTAATGCTAATCGGTGTGATTGAAGACATTCAGTCTAAATCTTAAATAGGAAGGATTCAACAATGGTTTGTTTTATGATTATACATGGCAGTTTGTTTCTTACGCAATTAGTTTTACACTGTCTATTAATGTCTTAGAACTTTCACGAATAAGCACTTACAAGAGTATATGAGTAGCAAGCAATTTGGCTAACCTGACTGAATTTATTGTTACACATTTTAAGATATGATTCACAGTTTCTTAGAACTGAGCTCAGGCAACTGTCATAAAGATAATAAGGTGTGACTAAACAGAATAAGTTAAAACACCTTTCACATCCAAATCACTGTATCCTTCCGTATTCATTTTGAGATTTATCAGGCGCTAAAATATATACTGTTATGAACTATCTTCAAGAAAAGCTTCATAAGCGTGTTCTCCGTACAATCAAATGGGACAACGAAAAGTAATATGCCAAAACAATCTACTATTTCACCATTGTAGATAGGTAAAGCCTTTCCTTGTCTGTGATCTAGAATGCATGTGAGGAAATAAATTCAAGTTGCTGACCAAAGGCTAATTTTCTATACAGTTTCAACACTGCAAGATTGGTGTTTGAAAATGTGGGTTCTAGTTAAGAGACTGCAAGTTAAATGAAAATCATAAATTTTTACTTGTCATTATAACACTTTAGATTGTAATTAACACTGTACTACTACTACTCATTCGTAAAATGTTCTGTGCGAGGAAATACATTATGTAACTTCAGGCCCGATTTGTCTTTTAACCGTCATATTTTCAATTGATGCTCAACAATAAGGTTATATGGAGCCCTCATTAAGGGCTATCAAAGTCAGAGACTTACACTAGTTCATGATGTAACTACCTTATTAGCGTCTATAGTTCCTCGTTCGTTTGCAATAGCTATTAAGGAGAATTATAGTTAGTGCTTTTAGTTTAAAGTTTGAGCGCGCTGTCGGGTACAATAATTATTATTGCACTATCAAAGCACTAGCAATGTAGATTACTCTGTTGTTTTGAGATCACTACCACAGATAGTTGGATGCTACTAATTAACTAATGCCATGTTTGTTGTTCCGGAGTAAAAATAAACTGGCCATTGACTTAAGTCCAAAATAATATAAAGTTTGCCTCCACATAGCATTACTTCTAGCAGTTATATTCTACATATTAATATATTAGTCTCGAATCATGAGTCTCTACTGCCACGGTTTACATTTGACAAAAAAAAGTCAACAATAGCAAAATACAAATGAAGTAATAATTGACACAAAAGTAGATCATGAAAATAAGGTTTAAACTTCGAGCAGTTATAAGTCAAAATAAGATAGTTGCTTTAGGTGAACACAACTCCAAATATGAACAATTGTTCAATATCTTTAAGATTATCGAATGTTTTCAGTTGCTGTTTGGTCTTTTTTAACACTGTTAAAGTTTTAAATTGTAAAGATCAACATTAAGTTAGTCTCACATCTGATCTTTTCTGGTAATTTCTAGTTTGCAATGTTCTAAAAGAGTATGATGAAGCATTTTAGAGCATGTTAATATTGTTATCAGGAACTGCCTTTAACAAATTTCCAGGTACGAACCACCAGATTATCCTTACTGACGTGTTTTTTAGTACGTAATTTATGTAAGATAACGCCTTAGCAACTTATTCATTTGTATCAATAATAAGCAATGGAAAATTTATTAATAACGAGATGACAATTTGCAAACCGGCTAAAAGTTCATCCTTTCTACGTTTCAAATCTTAAACCGTAATGATGAGTTAACTACTTGTTGTCAAGATCTATAGAATATATTTCATTTCAGCTCAGAAAGTAAAAAAACGTCTAATATAAGCCTTTACTGTGTTAGAGTGATTATTCATTCTTTACCATGCCATAAAGTTTCATCATACTTAATTTTACTATCTTTCAAATCATAAAATACCCTTTCAGCTGCTTCAAATGCTCTGTCGAAATCAGAGATATCTTCACCTTCTAATGGATGTTTACGACCATTTGGAGCATACTGGATGACTTTATCAGCCCATTCAGCCTTGACAATATCCCATGGATAGTAGTGGAAAATAGCATTATCAGCTGTTGCCTCAAGTCTATCTTGCTCCCATTTAACCTGCTCCTCTTTAGGAGGTAAGGATTTAGCATTAGACCAAACACCGGCTAAAGCAGCAGCAGAAACTTCTAAAGTATGAAATTTGACAGAAGTCAAACCAATACCAACAAAACCTAACGTTGGATCGTCAACGTTGAAAGTGTCATAATATAGACCTTTCACTCTGGATGCACTAGTTGGTTTATTTCCATACCCGTTTTTACTCAAGTTGAATAGCTTCTCAGTCAAGTATGGATAATTCCAATGATACCCAGTAGCAAATATAATGTTGTCGACATTGTCAAGTGAAGTACCATCAACAAATTCAACTTTTTTACCGTTAATTTTGGAAATACGAGGCTTAGTGTTTAAAGAGGCAGCAGCTTTAGTCAACCAAGCAAAAATCTCTTGCTTCTCTGGAGTACGTGAGATTATCAAAGACTTTACCACTGGTTCGATATATTGCACAATATCAATACCACTTAACGACGATCCAACGATTATAACATTCTTGTCTTTGAACTCACTGGTGCCACGGAAGGATTTTGAATGAATTATAGAGCCTGGTTCTCTAGTTTCTAAACCTTCAATATATGGAATGTAAGGAACTGAATAATGACCACTGGCAACAACAACAGCATCGAACTTTTCTGTATACCACTCATCCTTCCCAGACTCTTTGTTTGAGTGTCTTAAAGTCAAGTTCCATTTACCATCTGAATCTTTAGAAACTTGTTCAACTTGAGTGTTTAATCTGATATTTGGTAACAGATTGTTATCAGCAGCAAAATCTGTCAAAACCTTGGTTATTTCTTGATATGAAATTAATGGATCAATGGCTCTTTTTTCATCTTCCTTGTTCACGTTATATTTAACACTGGAGAATCTTAAGAATCTTCTTGGAACATTTGAATACAATCCTGGATAAACTCCTGAACGTCTCCATTGTAAGTCATTACTCACAATAGGAGTAGATAATGGATTATCAACGGTGTTGTTTTCATTGAGGTTATCAGGAATCTCAACTTTTGGTTGAATTGTTTCAGGTTCATAGTATTTAGTAGATTTGATAATTTGATCTGGAATCTCATCAGCTTCATCGATAGATGTGGCCCAAATACCACCAACAGTGTCCTTTTGTTCGAATGCAACGACTTTGGCAAACGCTCTTGTGTCTAATGGAGGTAGGACATTACCTTCGAGATCAACGGTGGATGTACCATCCTTTGATGTTTTCAAGAACTCGTTAAGACTGACAAGACCACCAGGGCCCCCACCAATGATGGCTACTGAATTGATATCAAACTTTGTCACTGTCATGGCAATTTATATCGATATATATATATTGTACTAGCTTTTTGTCTATTACCAACTGCTCATCTCTCAAGAGTACCATGAACGATGGAATTTACCATCAATTTATACTTCAGCTTGATTATTTTAGCATTAGGATCCACAGTATGCAATAACGCCATTTTTTTGACGATGGCCTTGCATTTGAAAGCGATTTCTGTCAAAAAAAAAAAGTCAGAAAAAGTCGGATCGGAACAACCAAAAAAATGCTTTTCATTTCTTTGACACAATTTTACCGGAGAAAGGACCAAGCCAATGAATATTACGTGTTTGTGGTATCATATTTACCATAAATGAGGATTAATCTCGATCAAATAGGTCGACTTACTTAAAGAATAATCTTATGATATGGTCTCATCATGGTGATGATCACTATCAAAATACCCACATAGTGGTGAAAGACGTACTAGAATAACCCTTAATGGGGAATCTTTTTATTATCATATTAAAACAGGATGCGGAAAGTATTGAGTAATAGCCAAATACTAGTCAAAGCCTTTGTAGTGTTGTGTATCTATAAGAGAAATTGATCTTCTTTATAGTCAAACATCTTCCAAAAATCATTTTGGGAACCAAGAAATTCACTATTAAACTCATTAAATCCTTTCATTGCAGCATCAGATAACATATCTAATCTAGGATATATTGGTTCTGTATTCATTTCTGGATTTTCATCAGAATTGTTGTAGAAACTTTGAAAGTTTGGATTGTAATTCTGAGGTTGTCCAACTCCAACATAAGGTGGAATACCTGGTGTGGTCGCCGTATGAGGTGCGTTATTGTTATAACTTGAATTAAAGTTGTTGGGCTGTGCTTGTTGGTGTGTTTGAGTTGATTCAAGTACTGGATTTGGTTGATCTTGGTAACGTATTGGTGTATACAGTGACTGTGGAGTTTGTTGTTGGGTAATGTTGTTTATATCAGAATCAGGATGGAATTGTTGATTTGCCTGATTGTTAAGCAATTGATGATTTGAAATAGGTCTTGGTTGGTTTATTTGGCTCTGAGTATTAGCGGAAGGGAAAGTTGGTACGTTAATTTGAGGTTGATGAGGCTGCAAATTTTCTTGAACTTCATGATTCTGCACGTTAACCTTCTCCTCTTTTGCTCGAGATGAGTATGCATAGTCAAGCTCCGTAACAGCCTTGGCAACAGTTTCACTTGAAGAAACTTCAGTTATGTTGTTAAAGGCGTCTTCATTCTTTGCGAATGTTGTCAAATAAAAGTAGAATAATAATCTCATCTTGGTGATCATGTGATTCTTTCTATACTTATCAGAGCAAACTTTCAAAGAATCCAATAATTGTTTCACCAAACCCATGTCAAGCTCTAGTTTCAATACATTAGTTGTCTTCATTAATAAGGCGAAACAATACATCAATCTACCAAAAATCAAAACCGGTACTGCTGCCTTTTGTTCATCTGATAGATTTGTAAAATGTTTGACACAGTTGGAAGCAGCATGGAAACATTTGTAAACATAGTCTTTTGAATTGAATTTTGAATAAAGGGCAGCTTCGATTGAGCATGTAAACCCGGCAACGACATCCTTATCGATATTCGTTACTAAATGTTTCAAACTATCAATTTCCATTTTAAAAGAGTTAATCAAACTAAAATTTTCCTCTGCACTGATGTCTATATGAGTGTGAATCCTCTCCATTAGTGAAGTTAGCTTAGCAAGTATGGCCACGCTTTTATACCTTTCATCACTTGAATTTTTAAGATATTGGAAACTTTCTTCCATGTATGGAGTCCAATGGACTTGTAATTTCCTTCTTAAGAACAATGTAAACCCGATAGATGCACAATACACACCGAGCACTAAGCATTTGTACTCTTCCTTTTGGGGATCTTCTAAAACTGCAGCACGACGGAATGAGCCTTCATTTTTGTTAACGACATAGTAAGGGCGTCCTGTTAGACCTAGATCTTGAACGACACTTATACATATCGAAGTAATGATATGATAACGACGATGGTGAAACAGTTCGGGTGTATTATACCAAATGGAAAGAAGTAATAAACTTTTCAAGAGCTCTATTGATTTGTTTCCGACCAACAAAATTTCATTTGTAGCTTGTCTTAAAGCCAAAATCTCCAATTCCAAGTCTCTATTGGCATCACCTGAATCTGTTGATGGTTGAATTATACCAGTTATTGCCATCACAGTGGTGAACAATATCGGTTGTGATTTTCTTAGTTCATCAAAATCGTTGGTGACTTTGACAAACGAGTATTTGGCATATACTGAAGTATGATATAGTTGAAGTCTTACTTTTGCCTCTTCTAAAGATATGAGTCCTGTTTCAATGATATCTACCGGCTTTAAGAGTAATTTGTTCATTCTTGTTTCTGCTGTGGTTGTAACAGCATTCGAAATATCCGCAAGGGTATTTGGACCAATTAATTGTTCAATCTGTTGAATCCTCGTCAGTTTTGTAGCATCGTCATTACGCTGATTTTTTTGGTTTGAAGATTTGGAAGATTTACCATTGTTACCACTAAACTGATTACTCTCATTAACAAACTCAATGGAACCATTATAAGCGTTTGATGTATTTCTTAGCCCACTTCCAGATGTGTTAGAAGATGAGCTTCTCTGGTTGATTGTATTCTGTTGATAAAATTGCGGCTGAAAGTTGTTGTAGTTATTGTTGGTTAAACCGGGGACATGTGGACTATTGCTTGTATTAGAAACAGGTGAATGATTAGCAGTACTTGATGGGGCACTTTGTTGCTGATGTAACTGACTGGTCAGTTTCTCAATTTTCTGTTCCAATTCACTAACTCTATCATCTGGTTTCCTCTTCTTACGACTATGGTTTAAATCAATTTCGCATGTTCTCTTTGTCTTGATACAACGAACACATGGTGAACCTAAATCATTAGGACTGGAGGGAATACATTTCACTTTCAAAGAATGACATGATTTACAAGCCACTGCTCTTCTCTTTGTTACACCTTTTTTACCCGATGTTGGAGTTTCCCTTTGAGAATCTGGTGTCGAAGGGCCGCTCTTTGTACCCACCTCATCAACCCCACCAGTGTTGCCGTTATTCCTATACCCGCTCTCTTGAGTCGTGTTGGTATCACCAGGAGCAACTAAACCATTCGAATCCATCCTTGAAAGCAAGGTTTTATTTCTTCAGTTGAGTTGTCCCTTGATATGCAAACTTTACTGTTTGTCTAAATCTTGTTTGTATCCTAAAAGTCTCACGTACCTCAAGCTGACTAACATAAATTTAATCCCATGTAATTATTTTGTAATGATGAACAAATAAAACTTGTTTCAACACTTCTGTGTTAGTGACTATGAAAATAAAGACACAATAACTAAAATTGAAACTAAGTCTTCACCTATAGTGTGTGTTTTTTTTTTGCTTTGCTTTAATTCAAATCACTGTTCAAGTTCGATTTAATGCTAAAATCTCAAAAGATCACAAACTTTTTTTTAGTTTATTTTCCGCCAATTTTTTTCGAAAGAGGAATTTTTGCGATTTTCGTAATTCCGTTTTTCGTAACTTGATGCGGCTAAAATTGCAAAGGTCAAATTTAAGTTCTGTAATCCGATAAACGGATAATCTTTCAAGTTTCCCAAACATCTCTTTTCACTGATACAAGTTCTATAAATGGAAACTTTTTATAAAATACTCAAATTTTAGGAATAAATTTTAACATAGGTCCCTTATTCTCTAACGCAGAAGCGCAGGTATCCGTAAAAAATGGGCCCCCGAACGCCAAGTCTATTCAACTTTGTGACAGTTTTAACGTCAAAGAAAGAAAAGAAAAAATTCCGAAGCAATAAGAAGTATTTATACTGATGGCTCGATATTATTAGCTTATATCCCACACTCTAATAGTGTAGGTTATTCGAAATGGCTCAATAGAATACAAGGTTCAAGCCTCATTTGGACAAGAGCAACGACACTACGGGGATTGAGTGGACTTTGAGTGTTTGACATGCTCTGATAGACACGTTGTACAAGACGAAATGTTCAGGTAAATTTTAAGAATGTTTATTAAAACTGATGATTATTGTAATACAGTATCTAGGCCAATGGCGTTTTCCTGATGATTGATTTCAAAAACATCAGTGTTTTTTTCCCTCATTGAACTAAGTATACTAAACGTATATGATTTGAGCTTGGTAGCAAATAGCAAATATTAAAATATGAAATGACTTTTTTAGTTGGTGTTCCTGATTTCTCATTTAGGAATATTGATCGAATTCATTAAAACTAAAATTTAGATATGGTGAAAACTAGGATACTTATTGAATATACAAGGCATATCTCTCCCCCCTTCAATAGCCATTGTTTTGGTTTATCTCTCTCTTTATAGGTTTTATTTCTTGACAGCAGCTCTGTTATGTGTCATATGACTTTGAACTAAATGACCAGCTTCTAAAGCACTACATAAGGATAACTCCCCAGCAAGAACAATTGATGCAATGATTTTAGCCAATTGACGAGCATTCTCACCAGGAACAGCTGCAGGGCCCCTAACTCCTAATAGTTCCAACATAGCACCTTGTGGATCTAAAATTGTACCACCACCAATAGTACCAACTTCAATAGAAGGCATTGAAACAGAAATTTTCAAATCACCTTCTTCCGTTTCATTCATCAACGTAATACAATTAGAACTTTCAACGTTTTGAGCTGGATCTTGTCCAAGAGCTAAAAATACTGATGTTAAAAGATTGGCAGCTTGGGCATTAAACCCACCAATAGCACCAGCCATGGCAGATCCAATTAAATTCTTGTTGATGTTCAACTGAACCAAAGATTTAACGTTTGTCTTTAAAACTTTAGCAACAACATCCTTTGGAACAATAGCTTGAGCAACAACACTTTTACCACGACCTTCAATCCAGTTGATGGCTGCTGGTTTTTTATCAATACAATAATTACCTGAAACTGATACAACAATCATATCTTCCCAACCTAATTCTTCAATCATTTGAGTCAATGAATACTCAACACCTTTAGAGATCATATTCATACCCATGGCATCACCAGTAGTTGTACGGAAACGAATAAATAACAAATCACCAGCTAGAGCGGTTTGAATATGTTGTAAACGTGCAAATCTAGAAGTTGAATTGAATGCCTTTTTAACCAAGTTAGAACCTTCTTCAGAATCTAACCAAATCTTACAAGCACCAGCTCTTTTCAATGAAGGGAACGAAACAACAGGACCACGAGTCATACCGTCTTTAGTTAAAACAGTGGTAATACCACCACCTGCATTTAAAGCCTTACAACCACGCATAGCAGATGCAACCAAACAACCTTCAGTTGTAGCCATTGGGATATGATATGGTTTACCATCAATAATCAAAGGACCAGCAATACCAACAGGCAATGGGACGTAACCAATGACATTCTCACAACAAGCACCAAAGACACGATCGTAGTCATAGTGTAAATATGGTAGTTTATTAGTTGCAAGGACAGGTGCATCAGCCAAGACTGAAATAGCCAAACGACGAACTGCAACGGCACGAGTAGTATCAGCCAATTGCTTTTCTAATGCATATAATGGAACTTTACCATTAGTGACCAATGAAACAATCTCTTCGTTGTATAAAGATTTTAATTTACCGTCTTTGAACAATTCAACAAGTTTTTCCAATGGACGTGGAGTTGAATTTGAAACTTCTGAATCACTATCTGAAATCGGAATAATTTCTGAAGATTTTGTAATATCTTCATCATCCTTAGCAGTCTTATTTGAAACAATAGTAGTAGTAGTAGTGGTAGTGGCAGTCTTGGAAGATTTAGATCTTTTAATAGATGGAGAAGAAGTTGATAATGTTGGCTTT
Organism: Taiozyma peoriensis; assembly: GCA_030574875.1. NCBI lineage: Eukaryota > Fungi > Ascomycota > Saccharomycetes > Phaffomycetales > Wickerhamomycetaceae > Taiozyma > Taiozyma peoriensis. The sequence continues at coordinate 126,235 of JAJMFM010000006.1, forward strand.
GTCAGTTCAATATCTTTATCAACGGTGGATGTATGAATACGAGCTGCATTTAAAAGATAAATGTTAATGGAAACACTTATAGCAAAAGCGAATAAAACAAATTTTGAAATGAATTTATCACGAATGGCAGAGCTAACAACACCAACGGTTGAAAGAATAATATCTTCAATTTGAATGTTTACCCTTAAAGGTAAAAAAAATCTAGCTGGGTATAGAGTAATAAGCGTACCTTTTGAACCTAGTTTAACACTTTCCAAAACAGTTTCACTCAAGACAAGAGTATCTTGATATTCTGTGTTTGCCTTTAAATCTGATAACCAAGCAGAACCTAAACCAAAGAAATGGAAACCAAAAAATAATGCAATAGCCCCAATTTTACCTGCAGTGATTAAAGTATTAGTTGAATCATCAGTGTTATTGTTTTTTTCACTGTTGACACCATTGACATTTGAACCAATGTTATTTGATTTAATAACTTCATTAATAATATCTTCTGTTAAACCATCTTCTTGTAAAGCTTGTTTTAAAACAGTAGCTCTTGAAATCAAATTAATTTCTAACTTTAATGATAAAATACCAGATAAAAATGTAAAAGTTGTTAAAAGATCAAATGCCAATATAAGAGCAGAAAAGATACAAAAGTTATGTAAACCTTCTAAATGAGATGCATAAAATGAACAACCTAAAAATGAGGCAATGATTAATAAATGATCACGAATTAAAGGTGCACCTTGTTCTTTTAAAGCGTTGAAAAGAACATAAGATGAACCATTGTTTAAATATTCCTTTTCAGAATAATGATGTAAAACTTTTCTTGCCAATAAAACTTTATGCTTAAACCCAATAGTTGCAACAAAGAATGGGACACCTTCAGTTAAACTCAACACTGGGATTGTCAAGTGTAAATATTTAGTAGTGACAATCAAGGCAAATAAAAATGCAGAAAAGGATGAAACCAAAGTTGCAAATGCTAACCAAAATTTTGAACCTAATTTTCTCATATCCAAATATAAAGAGACAAATGTATAATACATGGCAATATAGGCCAAAGTGACAATGGCAATATCAAAAGTTTCAGCACCTTTAATCAAGTTTGAAACTTTGGTATAAGCATTAACCACATAATCCGAATATTTACCTAATTTGGTGTGATAATTTCTAAACTTCCATACAGTACCATCTTGAGAGGTGAATTTTTGGAAAGATTTTTCATCTTGAGCTAATTCATCATCTTTGGTAATGATGAATTGAACAAGACTGTCGTTATCATTGACAATTGAACCTTCAATTTGAGGTAGATTTGAATCACCAACTCTTTTAAATTGAAATGGGATAACGTTGTAGTTATCAACTTCATCTAAAGAAGTTAATGAACTTAAATCATGAACTTGAACCCAAGAATCTTTAGAATTAGCCGAATGATAGTAATGTATCAAATCTGATTTGGGATCATCATAGTCCAACCCACCTTCACCAATGTATTGTTCGACAATTGACAAATAGGCAAATGAAGCAAATAATGATGTTATTATCAGCGTATGAATTGGATGTAACGCGGAGAGTTTCCCCAAATATGCAAACCCGGTAGCCAAGACCTTGAACGGTTTGAGAACCACAGAATTTGAAGCCATTCTTTATAAACCTCTTCTTCTCTTGTTTTTAGCCCTTGATCAAAAATTGACAATTTTATAATTTATTACACAAAGATATCGATCAAACACGAAAATGGAGTTATCAGAATTGGCAAAAGTAAGGAATATTCAAACAGCCGGCACTTAACTAGTTGACAGGTTACAAAGTGCAAACAGCTCAGCAAACAAACCAACAACAACAAGCAACCAAATAAACAAAACAAAACAAACAGATCAATGCTTTCACAAACAAGAATCTTTTACTAATTTTTTTTTTATTTTTGTTGAATTTTAGATTAAATTTTTTTTTTTTTTTCTTTACGACATTTCGTTTTTTTTTTCGTTAAACGAAACGAAAATATTTGACGCGATAATTTTTCATACAATAAAAGTTTGTCATTTTAAAACTTTTCAACTACAAAAGACAATGTTTAAACGAAATTAATAGCAATCAAAAAAGTCTTAAAAGGTCATGAATTGGAAAAGAAAAGAATTGTATACAAATTTGTAAACGAACTGTTATTTATTAACTTTAAAAGCAAGAACGACTGATTATGGGACTATGTATTTGTAGTTGGTTTAATTTGGTTTATCTATTTCAATGAAACTAATTTAACGTCAAAGGTAAGTTCAGAGTTGGCTGGAATACCTGGCAATTTCTTTTTACCGTAGGCAAATGGTGCAGGAACAACGATTCTACGTTCACCACCAACAGCCATACCTTGAACGCCAATATCCCAACCTTTGATAACTTCACCTTTACCTAATCCAAATTGGAATGGTTTCCCACTTGTGTTTTTATCAAAGATTGAACCATTCTTCAATTTACCAATATATCTAACACCAACTTTGTTACCATTCTTAGCACCTGGACCTTTACCAACGGTTTTATCTTCAACGATAACACCCCCGGCTAAAGTTTTAACAGCTGGTTTTTTTTCAGCCTTAGCTGGAGTTGGACCTTGTTCTAATTCCTTGTTGAATTGAACTGATTTGTCCTCCTTTTCAGCTTTAGTGGCTGCTTTTTTTTGCTTTTTAGTTTCCTTTGGTTGTGATTTTTCTTCATCTTCAACTTCAACTTCACGCTTTTTAGAATCCTTCTTAGATTTCTTGCTCTCTTTTTTACTTTGTTTAGCTTCTTCTTTGGCTTCGTCTTCTTCAACTAATTCTTCAATTTTTTTAGAAACGTCCTCTTCATCATCTAAATCTTCAATGTCAAAATCGTCTTCAACTAATTCATCCTCATCTGGAGTTAAATCGTAATCTTCTGAATCGTACTCTTCATCATCTTCATCTTCTGAATCATAATCATCTTCATCACCATCATATGGGTGTTCAACGTAGTTACCAGAGATATGAATTGGATAAGAACCAGTGACAACAAAGTAAACCTCTTCATCTGGAGCAATGGTTAGATCAATAGATTGTTGATATTGTGATTTTGGTGATAAAGTACAGATAACAAATTCTTCAACTTCATCATCGTCATCTTCGTCATCTTCTAAATCATCTTCAGAATCATCACCTTCTTCTTTGTCTTGAGCAATTTCTTCATCATCATCTTCAGAGGCTTCGTTTAATTCAGCATCTTCGGCATCTTCATCTAATTCATCTTCTTCATCTTCATCATCCTCATCAGAATCTTCATCAGAGTCTTCACCGTTGGTAAAGACTGATGATTTCAAAATTCTTAAAGTAGATGGTTGTTCATCATCATCAATAGCAGTTGGATCTAAAGCAGCTAATGTGATATGAACAGTAACTGGTAGATCTGACTCAATGGCTTGAGTTGGAGTATATGGCTCTAAGGCTAAGTTGTATGAGGCTAATGGTAATAGGGAAGACATCTTTGGATAATCTCTAAAGTTTTATTGTTTGATTTTAAAAGCTATTATATACTTGAGACAAAAATGGTTTTCCCAATTATATTTTTATATATAAAATTTTTTTTTTTTTCCATCCTAGAACTTTTTTTTTTTTTTTTTTTTCGTTTCTTTTGGAATTTCCTAATTAGGCTGAGATGAGATGAGATTAAAAACTATAGAATTTATTACCAGAGCAACGTGGTTGAATTTTTAACAAGACTTCTGATTAGTCTCTGAAGACTAAGATGTGGCTAGAGATTTTTTTCGATAATAGTCTACAGTATATTTTCTTAAAATGATGTTTGTATTAAGAGGATTCTAAACTGATAAAGTATAATTATACTTAATCAATTTAAAATTTTAATAGATGTGGTCTATCACCGGATTTCAAGCTAAATGAAGAAGCTAAGTATTGTTTTAATAGAGGAGTTTGTTTGATTGATGATAATAAAGCAGCATCAACAGTTTTTTGATCAGCAACACGTTCAGCTTTGATTTCTTTTTTTGGTTGTTCTTCACCAAAGAATTCAGCTTCACCTTTGGATTTCTTTGATGATTTTTCACGAGCGAAATAGGCAACGTTGAATTTGGAAACATCAACTGATGAGATATCAACTTTGGTAGAAGTGGCAATAACGTATCTAGCGTTAACACGACGTAATGGAACACCGTTAACTTTGAATGGACCAGAAACTAATAAAGTGTTGTCTTCCAAGTGATTCAAGTAAACAACTCTTTTACCACGGAAACGACCAGCTAATAAAATTAAAACGTTACCTGGAACTAATGAGGCACGTAATTTTTGTGGACGAGCAGTCTTTCTAGTTTGTTTGGCGACTGGAGCATCTTCAGCTTGATACCATTTTGGAGCCTAAATGACAATTAAAAGTTAGTATATTTGTACTCATATTTCAAGACAAAAGAGGAAGATTTGTAACGTTGAGTTTGAAATGTGTATGACTTTGACCTAGGTGTGAATATCTTTATAAAAGATTTTGGAAATTAGTGATCTCTTGAATGGGTATAATCAGATTGAAAAGCTAAGACTTCCAGTCCAAAATGTCTCGTATCGACATTCGAGTTGAATAGAGTTTATTTCTTTCTCGCTTCATACCTCTTGTGTATTTGAGATTAATTTGATGATGAAAAAGATTGAAGAGTATTGTCCAAACTAGTGTGATCATTTCGTGATGAAGTTCAAAGTACTCAAGATCATATTATATGCCCCTTTTTAGATCTCTTCCACCCAGAGTATCTGTATTAACTCTTCTTGATCATCCATTTGATGGATATATATATGTTGAAATTTATATTTGCCTGTTGATTTGATTTGATTAAAGTCTTTGAGTCATAGTTCATTCAATTGTCAAATGATATTCATTTCCCCTTATTTCTTCCTCTTTGAATTTTGCTCTTCCACTTACTAATTGAGCGCTCATTTTTGTATATATGATATATGAGTTGAGAGTGGTATTAAAATTCCAAAAGAAACCCTCTATATTCAACAACTCTATTAAAGGTTTTTAATAATAGCCAAAATGTATAGATTTAATTCGAAGTTACCATCACCAAGTTTCCCTAACTGTTTCCGCGAACTTTTCACTAATTGGAAGTTTTTCAGAGTTTCCAAAGTGAAGAGTCAGTGGTGTAAGGGTTTCATTCAGGCTTAGATTCTATATATTTTCGTCATTAATTATTCAAAATGGTGGGATGATGGTATGAGTTTTACAGAGCCTCCGAGAAAAAGATTCCTACTTAAACGCAGTAAACTTCAGACCGGCTTACGCTGTCCAAATCTATAAGTTTTTTATAGAAGGATTATTTGAAGCCCGAAAAAATGGCAGTCACAAATTTCTGTTTCTGAAAATGAAAAAATCGAGATATATAATATAGAACTGATTCGCGTTGGGAAAAGATGAAATAAGGTGTCTGGATGTTATGTTCGATAATAGAGATGGTTTCCACGGTAATGTAAATTCCAGCCCACCATCACCTTGAATAGAATTGAAACTTTTAAAGAGCTAGTCTAACAGCTGAGAGCTGAAAGTACCTTCTTTCATTCGTTGAATGTAAGTTCGGTGGTTTCAGGAGTCTGACACGAAAGTAACCCAAAATGTTATCAATATGATTATATTTTAAAAGGCGTATATATATATATCAGCTACATAGTAAGAATCAGAATAACTAAAAGCTAACATAAGTTGTACATACTATAAAAATGACATATGGAACATTGATGTGCAAAAAGACAGACTGGAAGGATTGCATAGAACGGATAAACGATAACAAAATGAAACGTGGCTAGGATAAGAAGTGTTCTTTTTCCTTTCAACGTAGAGAAGGGAGATGGGACTGATTAGTCTATTCCCATCCAGCTGGAGGAGGGGTCTTACCTTCAGAGTCAGGCTCTGGACTGTATCTGAAACTGACAATAATTTGACCTTGTCCTAGGTCCAATGTAATATCACGAGGATTATCGACAGCATCAACTAGTTTCAATGTGGCATTACCCAGTTCTTGATCCTTGGATAGTAAATGATGTATAACACCACCGAAAACTATCTCGGCTTCTTGTGGGGCATCAAAACTGGTCTCTTCATCCCAGTGAATGACACCATTACTTGATTTGGCATTCTTTGTATGATAAATCTCTTTCAATTTACCATCAATGGCTAATGAAACTTTCAACTGTGCATGGTTCCCCAGGTTTGTAGCTTGACGGATAATCAACTGACCTTTGGTAGATTTTTTACCTTTAACTGCTGTTGAGAATGTGGTATCTTCAGATGATCTACTCTCCTTTTCCACAGCAGCTATGGCACCTTCATCATCCTTTTTCTTTGATTTCTGTGACTGAGCATCACTGCCATTATCACCGGATCTTCTTGGTTGATCCAACGATTTGTTACTTCTCTTACCAGTGATGACATTCTTGAATAAAGAACCACCTTTACCAACAATACCGGCACCACCAACTATTGCACTACCTGCCAATCCGACACCACCACCAACAACTCCAGTAGCCAAATTAGTAGCAGCGGAGACACCTTTCAATGGAGCACCAGCTAGACTTGATAACGATAAACCAAATTGATGTTCACCAACTTTTGGACGAATGTACTCAGGTTCAAAAATAACTCTGGCACGAACAGAACCTTGTGGTTCTAGTTTGAATACAACTGTATCTGAAGTTAAAGGTTTAACACTAGATATGTCGAATCTAGCGGAACCAATAAGTTCATTTGAACCAGCTCTGTCCCAATCAAACACTTTTAATTCAAAGTCGGATCTCGCTCTTGATGGAACTGGAACTGTTGTACCTTCATTCCAAGTTGGATTCAAATTCTTCTTTACAATCTTAGATTTGAACAGTTCAATTTCACCCAATGACAATACAATGAATGGATCAGCTTTACCATTACGATCAGCAGGAGCTAAATCTTGAGCATCCAAGAATTCAACTTGTGCTCTACCAACATCCAATATAGTTTCTGATGGTGGTAGTTTAATGGCAGATGGAATATATTCAAATCTGATTTTAAGTTGAGATCCACCAACATTGACAGTTGTACCATCGTTGAATCCCTTTTGCAAAAGTTTGATGGTGTCATAACTGGATTCGTCAATAATTTGATCGCTTTCTTTGGCATGTGGTTTCTTGGTATATCTGAAAATAATACGAGAGTTCGGTAAATCACGAATAAATGCATCCCCAACTTCTGGACTGACTTCGTGACCGTTTGTTCTTGAAGTGACAAATGATGGATGAGCATAATCATCAATTAGAACTTGAATGAATGTATCGGCTTTCTTCACTTTACCACTAAGAATGTTTATACCCAAAGTACCCGATCTATAAGTCAACAGCTGATCCAAAGATAATTTTTCCTTCTTTGATCCATCATCTTCATCCTTATCTTCAACTTCAACCCATTCGTAGTCTTTCGAATTCTTCTTGTATAATTCTTCCCAGTCTCTCAATTCTTTTTCTTGCTCTTTTCTCTTGGCTGCTAATTTCTCTTCTTTTTGAGCCAATTGTTCTAGTTCAACAACAGAGTAAACAGGGATAGATGGCAAAAATGAAACAGAATAGAAAAATTCACCCTTTGGCTTTTTATGTTTGACTTGTAATTTAGAGGATAAAATCTTGGTAGAACCATCGTAAAACAAGTATGAGTCGTTTGGACCTTTTTTAATGATCTGTGATATTGGTAAACTAGCAGTACCCAAAGCACGATCTTTACCCAAATTTTGATCATCCATTAGTTCAATCGAAACATATTGAGATTCTGAAGTGATTGGTAAATAAACCACTTCGTTGAATGTAGGCTCCAAGGTATCAGGGTGGAAAGTAGTTTGATATTTCAATCTATTGTTTAATAGTACTTTAGCGTATGGATCAACTTTCCCAACAGTTTCCAAGTTCAAAACATCCTTAGCATTTCTCAAATGTAATCTGGCAACACCAATTGGTGGAACGTAGTTAGCAGAGGCATTAACACCTGATAACGAGACAGGTTTCCATAAGGCATTAAGACGAATTTGCCCTTGTGGCGATAACTGGAAAACATCATTACCTTCAGCAACTCTGAATGCCAAAGTGTCCAAACTTTCCTCCAATGTACCAATGGTTGGTTCACCACTTGAACTGGTATCTGACAAAACGATTTTGATTCTGGTGTCAGATTTTTGTGTCACCAGCAATTCTAAACTTTCTTCCCAAGAGGGTTCATTAGCACGTTTTAAAGTTCTGAACTCCTTCGTGGATCTTCCATTGACAAACAATTCAGCCTTTGGATTCAATTGACCGGTTAACGAATTTGTTGTATCCAAATGTTTAGCTTGATGAACAGTTAATTTGAAAATACCAACTTCAGAATCTGGTGTATCAACTTCATTACTTTCATCTTCGGTGTTTTCTGAGTTTTGGCTTAAAACTGGGAACCAACGGATATCATAATTGATGAACCCCTTTTTCTTACCAGAAGATTGCAAAGCTTTACTCAAATCAGTTTGACTATCTTTTTGTAACAATTCACCTAAATCAAAGTCATGAGTTGCATATAAACTACCCTTCTTCTTAGATGGACTAAAGTTGTAGATATCAATGTTCAATTTCTGCTGCAAGTTATTAACCAAAATGTACTTTGTTTCATTCCAACGGGGAGTTTTAGTCTTAGTCTTGATATCAGTACGAATAAACTTATCAGCTTCATTGTCAGTGTGAACTTGAACATATGGGTTAATGGTATCTTTCAAACCATCGGCACCTTTGATAGTAAGTGCTACAACACCAATCGCGTCATTGGCTTGTTGAGCCATTAGTTCTTCTAGATCAATGTCTAGATGATTTGGAGCGTACAACATTGGACCAACATTAGAATTGATTAAAGTGGTAATTAAACCAGATAGACCTGGGATCAAAGACATGATGTCCAACCCAAAGGTATCACCACCAACTGGTTTCAAACTGAAATCAATCTTTGGTGGCTCTAGTAACGAAACAGAAACGACTTTAATGTGAGGGAAATTCAATGATAAGTTCAAAGTGATTTTAACTCTACCAGCGACAGACATATCTTCAACTAGAATTGGTAGATTTTTAGAAACAAAAGCCTTACCAACTCTAACACCTAAAGCAACTTTTGGATTCACCTTTTTATCGATTTGTCTTTTGGTCATATCAGAGGTGTCATCAGGGGTAAAAGAGAATGCCCAATCCCATTCAACAACATTCTTACCCTTTTTGGTGTAAGATTTGATTTGATCAATTCTTGGAGCTTTAGTACCTAGTGTGAATTCATCCAAGGTCAAAGCCTCAATACCATAACCTGGAGCGACATCCTTCAATACGTCATTAGCAATTGTTTTGACAGTATCGGAAAGTGCTGGCATATAGATAACCCAAAATTTGGCCAAGAATGAGTTTAACCATTCCATTGATTCGAAAGATTTCTCCAGTCTTTCAGCAGAGGCAACTCTTTGAATGTCATCTCTAACGTTTCTTTTGAAACGACGAAATTCTGCACGATATACAGAAGCAGTACCCAAGAGCACAAATACAAATCCAAAGAAACCAAATCTCAAACGGGCAGCCAACCAGGAGAAGAAACAAGTACCGATGATCAAACCTGTATTCCAATACCAATCGGAAGAGAAAGTCTCGGTAATGTAGGTTTTAATCACCTTTGAATCAGCAATGAACGAGCGATCAAAAGCTTTACCTTCATTAAATGCACCAATCTTTTCCCATGGATATGCAACGGTCTTCTTGAAGGTCTCGGTATCTTTATTAGTCTTCTTGCCAGATACAAACCCATTGGCAGTACCATTGGTCTTATCACTGGCAGTGTTCGATACATTGTTGTGGGTCGTTTCCTTGTTATTCTTTACAGAAGACGATGACGTACCATTCGGCTTAGTAACGTCAGAGTTTAGATCCTATTACAATTTTTGTTAGTATGATTATTGCCTCAATTGATCTGTAGCATTCACACAGCACTTACTGTACCCATCTCCTTATTCAATCTTCAAACAAATTGTCACGAATTGATCCTTTTAACAACACAATTCAATAGACTTTAAATCATAAAAGGATGAAATTTTGGCTGTGAATTTCCTTTAAAGCAATAAAAACTCACTTGCATCAGGGTTATTTTCGATGGAATTGTTGCCCGAACTGAAATTTCACCCAATTCGGTAATTTGCTTGTTCTATCAAAGCAAGTGTCAAAACTAATGAAAGATGTTTGATTTTATAGCAAAAGGTGTGATTTATAGCAAAAGGTGTGATTAATCTACGATGTTAAAAGACAAAAGTAGTTCAAATCTCGTGTATTTTTAAAGATCTAAGGTCTGTTCAAGTTTTTCACCAGTTTTTTTTGCTTTTCTGTTGAACGTATCCAAGCTTTTCTATCGATCAACCATGGATTTCCATCATGAGCAAGCTTCGAATTTAGTAGAGTGGATGTCATTAAATCACCAAAGTTTTGATCTATTCTGGCCAAACTTTGAGCACAGTAAATCAGTTGTAAGTATAAACCATCTCGGGTTGAAGTTTCAGTGATCTTGGGAAGTGATTGGCTCATTCTCTGCAGTAGTTCATCAAGAACGTGTTGAAGAAATTCAAAGAGAAGAATGTTCGAGCGTTGTCTTTCTGCTGGTGGCTTTATCAAGGATTTCACGTTGAGTATTTCTTTAGCAGTACCGTCTTTTACATTTCCTTCCTCTACTTGCTTTTCCTCCACCTTTTCTTCTGCTTTGTCTTCCTTGACCTTCTCTTTCTCGACCTTCTCCTTCATCTTCTCCTCATCTGTCTTCTCTTCACCTATTGTATCATTGTCTTTTTCTTTCTCGAGTGACTTCTTTGCTTCTGGAGATGTGCCATTATTCTCTTTTGTATCGTGGCTTACAATATTTATAATGTTTATATCGATGGCAGAATCATTCTCAAGATCATTTTGATCTTCAACTTTATTCACCAAATTCACATCCTCTTCAATTTCTATCTGTATATCATCAAAGTTATTCTCATCTGCAGCTGGGAAAACATTTTTATATGTCATGATAGAACCAAATCCATGTTCTCTTATAACCTCAATACTTCTCTTTAAATAAGTTTCATGCAATTCGCTTTCTTTCAAAGGCGCAAGTGAATCAAGTTCCAATTTGACAAATTGGAAACGTGAATATAATAATATTCTTTTCAACTGACCTTCAGAATCTTTCGATTGACTGAAAGGTGGAATACGTCTTAAATAAGACAAAGTTTTTATTAGTGATGACTGCTTCAAATTGGTTTTCAATAGTTTAATCAATCCATTCAACATGAATGACATTTCAGCCTTGATACCATTTTCAACCTCTTTTATCAAATCACTCTGTGGGAATCTAATGGCTAATCTTCTCGTATAAGAACTAATCTCCAAGGCTTCTGAATAATAACCAGCTTTTATACAAGCTCCAGTCAACGAAGGTAATTCCAAGATGTTCAAAATCTGATCCATATTCTCTAATACAGTAGATAATTTACCCGTTGTTTCATTAGTCTGGCTAACTATGCCAGAAATTGTTGATCGCAGCGTTTCTCTAGCTGGAGAAGTTGAATTTCCAACCAAGTTATTCTCTAATTCCCTTAAATCAGAATCTTCAATCTCGTTAAACTCTTCAAGATCATCTTCATTAAAAGTTCTCCATAATCCTCGAAAGTTATCCTTAAACTCATTGAGAAACAAATCCTTAGCCTCAATCAGTGATTGTTTATTGTCAATGATTGCCGATTGTGAATCAACAATCAAGCTTTTCAACCCAGTTTCCACAGCTCTTTGTGAGGCCTCAAGCTCGGCGATATCTTGAACTAGCGTTCTATCCTCCACTGATTCTCCTGAGACAACACCATCAGTAACATTGCCACCGTCTATAGCAGGAGTAGGAGGCACTGATGACAAGTACTCTTTGGACTCAATCGAGCTGATCTGATTTAAAAAACTCAAGATTTCCCCATGAAGGTACTTGTCCTTCAAGAGCGAACCAACTTCATCGGGAAGACCCGTAGAGAGTTCCTCTAAAAGCACGTCCAACGACCGTTCGTCAATGCCACTAACTTCAGCCATATTCCAATCACAAATTGATCTTTAAAAAGGTCTTTGTTGAACTATTGATTAGCCTAAAAAATTAGTGTCAACTAATAGTACCCATTTAAAATTGAAAGACTCAGTAGAATCGCGAACTTTAATAACAATTCCAGCCTCGAGGAAAATCAACACTCTTAAAAAGAAAAACATCTCAAAATTCTCCCTGTTAAAAGCAGCAGCTTATCAAAATTGAGAAACATTTGTTTAATCTTTAATTTCATCCTTGGTAAAGTTCATCATCAACTGTTTTTTCTATTCGTGAACTCGTACACTCTTGCATACATACTTGTGCGCTCATATCAGAGGTTTAAAGATAGATTATAAGCTGCTTTGCTATTCGAAATATGGAAGGGTTATTCTTTAACATTGATAAGTAAGTATATTCATACTTTTTTTTTTTTGAAAGTGACGAGTTATACATATCTATCGCCCTTTCTTTACTCCAATAGTCTGATTTATCATCTACTAACAATTTTTTCTCCATCACAGTGGTTTCATCGAAGGTGTTGTTCGTGGTTATAGAAATGGTCTTTTAACTTCTAACCAATACATTAATCTAACACAGTGTGAAACTCTAGAGGATTTAAAATTACAACTTTCGTCAACAGACTATGGTAATTTTCTAGCCAATGTTCCAAGTCCATTGGCCACTTCCACCATTCAAAATAAAGCTGCTGAGAAATTATACTCGGAGTTCAACTATGTTCGTGATCAGGCTGTTCAACCTTTGGCTAAGTTCATGGATTTCATCACATATGGTTACATGATTGATAACGTTGCACTAATGATCACAGGTACTATCCATGATAGGGATAAGGCTGAAATCTTGGATAGATGCCATCCTTTAGGTTGGTTTGAAACGTTGCCTACATTGTCTGTTGCAACAGACATTGAATCATTATACCAAACAGTTCTAGTTGATACTCCATTGGCTCCATATTTCAAAGACTGTTTAACTGCGGAAGACTTGGATGATCTAAATATTGAAATTATTAGAAATAAACTATACAAGGCTTATCTTGAAGATTTTTACAAGTTCTCTTTAAATCAGCCGAGTCCATCTGATACCATCATGAAAACTTTGCTAGAATTTGAAGCTGACAGACGTGCAATCAATATCTCTTTAAACTCCTTTGGTTCAGATTTATCACCAGATGAAAGAAAGGCCCTATTACCAAGCTTTGGGAAACTATACCCAGTGGGTACAGAACTATTAGCTAATGCTGATGATATCGAACAGATAAGAGGGGTTGTGGAGCATGTTTATGAGTACAAGTCCTTTTTTGATAACGTTGGTGGTAAGACTTTAGAGGATCATTTCTATAAGCTCGAAATGGAGTTATGTAGAGATGCTTTCACTCAACAATTCACCGTTAGTACGATTTGGGCTTGGGTTAAATCAAAAGAACAAGAAGTTCGTAACATAACTTGGATTGCTGAATGTATTGCTCAAAGTCAAAAGGAACGTGTCAACAACTATATTTCTGTTTATTAAATAAAACATATATCAACTTTTTGAAAAAGTGAAATAAAATATACACTATTGTTTTATCTTAACTTTCTTAAAATATATTATCATTGTACGTTTTCTAATTACGCTTCTCTACAGGCAAAATTTATACTAATTCATTAATGTCATTAAAAAAAATCAAAACTACTAAAACACCCATGAGTATACTGTGTTGTCCCAAAAAGAAAGAAAAAACAAACTCAAAACTAAAGCAAAAATGAAAAGGCATAAAATATAGCACAGGGGAAAAGGTACTTCAAAAGAAACTGTCGACTCAAACAGTAGAGTAACAAATAAAGCAGACTGAAGAAAGCAATAACAAAAATAATTATATAACAATTTCAACAATATGGTCATGACTAGTAGTAACAAAAGCTGATCTGGAATTTGGTCTGATAGGATTTATAGCAGCCGCAGGAGAATTGTCCCTGTAAAAATGAGCATTACGACATTGTGAGATATCTAATAACTTCAAAGGGATGGTACTTGATAATAATGCATCGATACCTGCCCTGGTGACTCTGACGCAACCTTTTATAACAAGCGTTTCCAAATTTCTTAAATGAACTGAAATTGCAAGCAAAGTTGAGTCACTGACAGCAGATCCACAGAAAGACAGATCTAAAACCTTCAAATTTGGGCAACCTAAACACAAGACTTCAATTGAGATGTTAGTCAAAGCACAGCAAAAACTCAAGTCAAGACTTCTTAACAACAAAGCAGAACTCGCAATGGCCACAACAGATTTGTCAGTTAAAAACGTGCAATCGCTCAGTTTCAATTCTCTCAAGTTTGGAAAAGGTTGATATGCCCAATATGCAAATCCGGCATCTGTAATAGTGGTACATCTTGTTATATCCAATGATTCTAATCTCTCACTGGCATGTAATGCAATATGATACATAGAACGGTCTGTCAAGTGTTTACAATACCCCAAATTTAATTTCTTGATATTCATACAACCAACTGAGGTTTCATGTGTTCCTTGTAAATCTTGGTTATCAGCTCCATAAAAGTTATCAAATTCCTCCATACCAGGAATAGGTTCATCCATTGGATCATAGTACTGCTGAATTTTTTTCGAAGTCACATTCTTCTGTTGTGAAACTTTATTCTTTTTCCAGCCAATAAGTCTTTCGATGACATCATCACGAACTTTACGACAATTGCTCAAATCCAACTCTTCAATGTACTGACCAACCGAAGGAACTGCAAGATCCATAATAGCCATTGCACTAACATCCCAAACTGATCTCATTTTAATTATTTTAACATGGCCACTCATTCCAATTTCGTTCGCCATATAACAAAATCCAAGATCAGTCACATGGAAACAATCTGATATGTCAATGATCTTAGGTCTTGAACCAACAAAATCAGTGATTTGAATCAAGGCCTTATCGTCAACTGATGTGTTGTATGGTTTCAAGTCTAAAGTTTCAAAAAAACCAGGTGCAACGTACAACAGTTGTCTCCATCTTCTGCATATGATTCTTAATTTCATCAACTCATGTAATGGTAAGAATTCAAATACTTTCAACAGAACCCTATCTGGTAAAGCGCCTGTACTTAAAACTGAGGACCTACGTCTACCTCCGATACTAGCAAGTCTTAGTCTTTTGGCGTGACTCATGTACTGGAAAGGTGGTTGTCTCTGCTGAGTAGATGGAAATTGGTTTACTGGTGGTAATGGAGGATTCATAGGTGGTAAGTTCAAAGATAATGGGGGAGAAGGTTTCTCCACAACTGATACTGGAGACATAGATGAAATCGATCTTTTTCGTGTCTTTGATTGGAATTTTGTATTGAAAGATTCATCAAGGCTTGCACCAGTGAATGACTTTCTAAATGAAATACTTGGCGCAGTAGGATTTGATAAAATTGAAGATTGTTCAGATGCCATAGACGAAGGTGAGACAGATCTTGTAGTACGATCCATCGGACCAACTGGTGCTTCTAAGGCTGGTGGAGGCAATACTGGAAGTGATTGGGCTTGATTGGATTGCGCTGGTGGGATATCAATAATAGAGTTACTTCTTGATTGAAATCCTTTCCATTTGGTGAAGGGATTCTCCTCTTGTTGCTGTTCATCTTCTTCATTAACTTGATTATGATATATTCTCTTTGTTGCGGTCTCTCTCATCTCATCAATGATTCTAGGGTATCTTGCATACAATTTTTCCAATTGGTCACCAAGAACAACTAAGGCATCAACGGTTGTTACAGATCTGATATCAGCACTTCTTGCAACATCTTTATGTCTAGACTTTTGTTCTTCTTTACCTTCAACATCTTTGTCCTCTTCGCTGCTATTGTTGGTACTATCAGGTAGAGACTGTAAAAATGCCATTTCTCCAAAGTATTGACCAGTTCCTAATCTTGCAATAACTCTATCAACTTTTTTGTCCACGTCACCTCCTGAATGTGCTAGTGATATTCTCTTAGGATGTAACACTTCAACTTCACCACTGACAATAAAAAAGATATCTCTTCCTAGATCACCTTTTTTCACGATGACTTCAAAAGGTTCATATCTTATTGGCTCAACACCTAGTACTAATTCGTGAATGATATTAGACGGTAATAGTGTAAACATTGGCAAACTTCTTAAAAAATCTCTTGTTGGAATGGAATGATCCACGTTATCGTGAATCTGTGGTAATGTGTCAGTTTGGTAGTTAGATATGAATCGCTTGTTATCTAATAGGTTTTCTTGGAACGTTCCCAATACGTCGGAATTTAAACTTATTGGGGTCGAAGGTGAAGGTGATCTAATATGAGGGGGAAGTGAAGGTCCAGGAAGTGTAGATACAGCATTTGCAACGTTGGATGCAGCTGTTCCTGTAATCATATCTTTACTGTTTTGACCTGACCCATTAGAAATTGAATTATGAAGCACATTTGTAACACCATTTCTCTTTTTTTTCTCTTGCATGGATAATCTTTCCTGAGCTTCATCTCTAATCATTCTTTCAACAACTGGAAAATCTGGTAAAACTGCATTGAAGTTATCAACAGTTAAAACACCTAATAATACTTTTGTTCTGGCAATGACAGTAGCAGTTCTTGGTCTATTGAAAAGGATACCAATCTCTCCAAAGAATTGGCCAGCAACCAACTCTGCAAACACAGCTTCACCATCGGGCGATGTAACAGCAACGCTCCCTCTTAAAATCCAATACATAGCCTTTGCAGGTTCTCCATACTTGACAATATACTCTTGTGCATGATGCTGAACAAGCTTTAATCTACTTGCAATAGCGTTATGGAATGAACTAGGTGCATGTCGAAACATGGGGAATCTTGACAGCTTTTCTAAAAGTTGAGGCGGTATTCTTGTTCTTTCATCTTCTTCACTGCTATATTCGTCCTCATCTTCCTCCTGCTCTTCTTCGTCTTCCTCATCTTCTGCCTTTCGTATCTTTTGATCTTGTTCGCTTGCTTTTTTATTGTCGTCGTTGCAGCCATCAGTGCTAAGATCCCCACTGTTGGGCACTAAAATTTTAGATGAATTGTAATCTTTGGGTATCGCTGGATTTGTTTGGTTTGAAAGTTCATTGATGACGCTTTCTGTCTTTGAGGATGGTCTTCGTTGGTTGATTGATTGAGTTGTATCTATAGTTACATTTGATGATGATGATGATGATGATGATGATAATAAGGATTTTGATACTCTCCTTCCCATGTTAACTTTGTCCAACCTTCTTGCTCCTTCAAAACCATCATCTTTTGAGGATGTGGAAGATAATTTGGTTTCTGTTGATGAGGAGAGCGGAGAAGGTCTAGCAGGCTTAGCGGATATATGCCCTACTTTATAGGCCATGCTTTACCTCAATATTGTGTATGATTGTTTCTTGACTGAAGGTTGTTCAGTTATAAAGCACAAGCCGCCCAATGAATTTATACAATAAAATACACAATCAATATCCACGCAAATATGAGCGGTCTCTTTCGAAAAATAGTGTTGATAGGTAGGTGGTAAGCGGAAGTCTTTCCTGGGTTGACTTTAAAGTCTTCTTGATAATAATGCTAAGCGCAATAGTTGTATCAGTCCTTAAACACAGGCTTAACTTTTCTGTTTTTTTCTTTTAAAATTAGATTTTTTTTTACTACTGTTTTTCTTTTTCTTTTCTTTTTTGTACTGTGTTTTTCAACAGTTTTCTTTTTTGACTTCTTTAATGCAGAAAGCTTCTTTTTCTTTCTTATAGATTGCCGAAATACTTTTTAAAGAGGAGTGAACTTGGTTTGATTGAAGTGGTTAAGTTTAGTAACAATTGATTATGGGAGTATTCAGTTCTGTAGGTCAATAATGATATACTGGAAGTGTATTTCCAATGTTAAAATAATGTGTTCAAGAGGTTGATGAGGTTGATGAGGATGGTCATGCGGGTCGGTCCTTGACTTTATTAAATAGCTAGTTGAAAGTACCTAAGCTTTACCTCGAAAAAAAATAATGAATTAGGCAATGACGTAGTTTTGTTGCTATCTCAATAGTCGATCAATATAAAGCTTTTTTCAAGAGAGCAGTTGTAAACGGATTGTCTACTGCCTGTAAATGTAATATTACTTATTACTTATTAAAGCTGAAGTAGATTTGGTCTTTTACTCGTTTTATCAATCTGGTAGATCAAGTTTTAAAAATGATTAATGGTACTTTAGAGTTTGATTAAAATAATGACAGAGCTTTAGGGAGTATTCCACAGGAAAAAAATTTAAATGTATAAGCAAATCCGTATATATCTAAGCCACCTTTGAGCGAACTAATAATTCACTACAACGACGACTACAACTATAACATTGAACTATCCAAGCCAAAGAATAAATCTTCACAAAACGTGCAAAAAGCAGCAAATCTTACGAGGTGAGAAAAATCACACCACTAGTTAACGTTTCATGTAAGGGAGAAGAATAGTGGAACTTGGAGTTGTTCACTTTTATTAATTTTAAAACCTTATACTAACTTTGCCTAAAAAATACGTCTTTTTGACATTCTCCATTCCTAGGTGCGTCAGCAGAAATTAATCTTTGACAGCGTTGTTTCTTTTAGCTCCGGGCTTGTAACATGGCATTCAATTAATGCACCGGGGGCTATAACTTGCAGTTTATAAGTTAACGCTCAAAAAGTTGGGTTACAAAAGTCTATAATACGTTGTAAGATATGGGGATGATTTTGAGATGCGCAGCAATTGAAAGCGAATGATTCTATTCGAATGCTGCAGGTCATATCATAGCCTTTTTCATAGAGCTTTAAATATGTAGAATATTAACGACTTTTAAAGTGGGTAGTTGCAGGATTACATTTATTGCTCTAGCACTAGGTTGTTTGATGTTTGTTAACAGCTATAGTATAAATGAGAAATCATAGCAGGTATTAGATGAAAACCCCACCAGCCTGAATAACCCTTTCAGCAGTTGGGATCTGGATTTAGACCAATCTTGGTCTGTGTCCCCCTATTTGCTATCCAAGTTGTTAGTCACCTCTCCCCCACTAAATGCAACTGCAATGTCCGCTGTGCACTCGTGCACTGGTGCGGAGAGCAATACAATCAAACCCTTTGATAATTATGTACGATCTCTTAAACAGAGTGCGAAAAATGCTTTTGAAAGCTGGGTGATAAATGCTCTGAACCTGGAGTCTTACTATGTACCAAGAAATGAACCTTCTTCTGTCATAAGAACCATAGATTACCCAGTGGGCAGCTGATTAAAAAATTGATTCATACTTCAACATTCAAGCGATTAGTGCCCCATGGTCAAAGAAAAGCTTCAATAAGCTAACTGGACTTTATGAACCAACATGGTTATAACTTATAAGTTAGTAGCACTCTTAAATACTGGTATTACAATTCAAAGGCAACAACCGTGCTTCACGGTTTAATTCTGATTTAGTTGGTTATTCTTGTAAGCCAGTTCAAATTGAGCGTCTAAACCTCGAGGGTATAACAGCTTAAATATTACATGCGGAAATGCAAGTGAATATTCATTTGCATTATCTTGTGCGTTTCGAGAAACATTTTCGGCTTTTTTTTTCCTATCTATACGACTCTGGAGAAGGTGTGTCAGAAATTCTATCAAAACTTACGATGTCAGCGTCCTCTTACAAGAAGCTTCTGTACATTTTCTGCCTTGCTCAAGAACATAGGAAGTAATTAACTTAGTTATTATAAACAGTTTGCTTCGATCTCTACCATCGTTTCCCCCTTTATTTTTGAGTTTATACTAGACTATTAAGATCTCGTCTCTACCTGTCAAGCTGTATTGATTGAAAACCTAATTAGCTCCACGTATGACCACAATCCATCAAGCTCCTATTTTGTTCGATATTTATTAGATTGGATCTTGACCACTTTTTGCAATTTCACAAGCAATCTCACAACTTTGACGGGTGTTACCCAAACCGGCCTAAGAGATTTGGTAATGAGAAAAATAATAGTAAATTTGGGCAAGTGCTGCATGGCGCTAAAATATTCAAAATTGTTCAATATTTGTTGAATATAAAGTGGAGATATATGTGACGCCTTCTATGGCACTAATACGCTTATCAGTTTATCGCTACAACAACTGATTTGGCAACAGTAGTGTACTGAGATATCAATGAAACTCTTGATAGCCTATAAGCAGTTCCTAGTGATGACGTATGGTTATCTTATCTTTTTTTTCCGCTACAATGATGTTTTCGCATATTATTAGACTTATCGATAGTCTTCATTATAGTATACACAAGATTATCTAAAATTTATACTCGCTAAAGAATGCATAATTCTTTAGCTCATCACTCTTTACGGCATGGACAGTTCTAACATAGGTTTTAGAAGTTAACACTAACTCATTGTAGAGAATGTATTCTGGGGTAGTTGGTAAAACAGTACTTGGATGAACCAAAACGTCTTGACCATCAACAGTTTTGTAACTCTTACCACTCTTTATAGCAACTTGCATAAAGAACCCACCTAGTAAGGCTCTTGTGATATATTTGGTGAACTTTCTATCATCTTGTGGAGTTGATATAATAGGTATATCGAAAGCTTCCATCAATCTAGCCAATTGCTTTCTGATGTTAATCGCTTGTTGTAAAGTTCTGTATGAGACAAAATTATCACGACACCATTGGTTTATTCCACCTTCATCCTTTGCTTGTAAGAATTCATTATAAACATTCAATAAGGTGATGAAGTCACCAGATTGGTCAGCAAATTGTAATTTGGCCTCATCGGCATATTTTCTAGAATTTGCAGGTCTAACAAAGACGTTTGGAACGTTTAATAAACTGATAATGGTTAGTATCTGCTCTGAAACTTTATGGTCAGCAGAACCAACTAGCATAACAGCTAGTAGAGGATCTAATGGGAAATTAGAAGCTAGTCTACCCAATGACGTTAATTCACCTTCATCATCTAACACGGCCAGGTAATTTAACTCTTCTAAAGCTCTCATCATAGTTTCTGGGGCTGGAGGATCCATGAAATCAAAATGAACTAAATCGTTGACACCAACTTTCTTCAACAACAGTACCACTGAGGATAAGTTACATCTCAAAATTTCTGGATAAGTAGCTTCGATCAATTCCTTTTTATAAGCTTCTTCTGTGTATAGTCTGAAACATTTACCAGGTCTTGTACGACCAGCACGACCAGCTCTTTGTTGTGCTGAAGCTTTTGAAATTGGTGAAACTAATAAGGATTCAACTCTGATTCTTGGATTGTAAACTTTTTGCTTAGAAAACCCTGGATCGACAACATAAACAATACCGTCAATGGTCAAAGAAGTTTCAGCAATATTAGTGGCAACAATGACTTTTCTACCTGGTCTACCATTGTATGGTTCTGGAGCTGGGTCAAAAATTCTCTGCTGTTGCTGAGGTGGTAATGAACCATACAATGGATATACAACTAACGGACCACAACCTTGGTCTCTAATAAGTTCATCACCTTCTAAGGAAATTTTCCTACAGGCATCTTCAATTTCTTCTTCACCAGTTAAAAACACTAGAATATCACCTTCCCCTTCTGTAGCATGGATCTGTAAAACGGTTCTAATGGCAGAATCCAAATAGTCCTTTTGATATTCTGGTGTGTAATAAATTTCAACAGGATGTGTTCTACCAGGTACTGCCAATAATGGAGCATCGTTAAAATAACTTTGAAATTTCTCGGCATCTAAAGTGGCAGACATAATGATGATCTTCAAATCAGGCCTTCTTAATGAGATTTGTTTCAATAAACCCATCAATATATCTGTAGCCAAAGTACGTTCATGTGCTTCATCAAGAATTATTACAGAGTAACGTTTTAAATCATGATCTTCCATAGCTTCTCTTAATAACATACCATCAGTCATATACTTTAACACCGTCTTATTAGAAGTTTTATTCTCGAATCTGATATTATAACCAACCTCTTCACCTAATTGAACATCCATCTCATCTGCTACTCTTGCAGCAACTGACATTGCGGCAACCCTTCTAGGTTGTGTACAGGCAACTTGAGTTCCCTTTAAATGTGGCAAATCATCGTACAAGACAAATTGAGGAATTTGCGTAGTTTTACCAGAACCAGTTTCACCAACAAAAACCATAATCTGAGTCGATTGAAATATTCTCAAAAACTCATTTCTTTGAGAATGAACTGGTAAATCACGACGAACTTTCAAGATATCAAAATACTTCTTAGTGAAACCCCTTCCTGTGAATGGGTTGTTCACAGAGTCTTCTAGCTTCTCAGCTTGTGCCGCTGTGGTCTTGTGAGGGATCAAATCCTTGAATTCACCATCATTATGGAAGTGTAACTCTTCTTTAACAAAAGGATGTGGATGTCTTTTCAACTCCTCCTCAGCCCTCTCGGCAACTTTTTCAGCAACTGAAGTGTCTACTATTCTCAGCTTCTTCTTTGGTCTTTCACTATCGCCCATTATATCCTATCTTCTTATCTATCTCTTAATATAAATTCCTTTTATACCTTCTTTCTAGTACGCTTCCATACTATATAAACATAGATTTTAAGAGCTGATAAATTTTTTTTTTTATGAGATGAGCTTCGGTTTGCCCACTAACAGAAGAAAAAAAAAATAGTGCTTAATTTCGGTTCGCGAAAGTGTTTTATAGGTGATTCGATCGGTGATTATCTCTTCACCAAAACTTTTAGTTAACCGGAGCAAGAAGAAGTATTATCTTGAATGAGACAGACATTGTTCATAGAATTGTTTATGAGGATTCTGAGTTTAGAATATCAAAAGATAACAAATGGTTTCTAGAGAGACTCTTTTTGAGGTGCTTTCCGTTGCAAGGGCTGCATCTCGAGTGGTGAGAGGGAGTGTACAGCTTTCACAGGACCAGCTATGTACTTATTACAAGACATCATCATTGACCAAAAGACTAAGGGTTCACGATGAGATGTGGGAAGAGTTGCATTCTAAAGCTTCGGAGATTCACACTCAAGAATCTTTAAGTAATACTTCACATGCCTTTTCAACGGCACACACTGTCAACCCCTCCACCAATACTGAATTTTCAGGAAAAAGACCTACAATACAGACCCCACCATCATCGATAAGCAATACCAAACGAGAGTATTCAACAGGTGCTAAAACCCCGATTCCAATAAGCCCAAGGCAAGAGAAAAGAGAGATTGATGAGTCTAGATATTCTGAGCTCCCTTCCTCAAAACTTCAAAGATTGTTTCATTATGGTCAGTTAGCAACAAGTATGGGTATCAATGTAGCAAGTGATAGTTTAAAAGCTGTTGCTACTGGGAAAAAGACCAATTTGAGGAATGCTGCATTGTCATCTAAAAATGTCTCACTGTTGAGTGACAAGCTTCGTAAGATGAGAGGTGCAGCTCTTAAAGTCGGACAAATGCTTTCTATTCAGGATGAATCTTTTCTTCCTCGTGAAATATCTGACTTGCTGAAATCAGTTCAAAACCAAGGTTATTTCATGCCTCCTAGACAACTGAATAGAATTTTGAGGAATAACTTTGGAGAGAATTGGAGAGATAGTTTTAAAGAGTTTGATGAAATTCCAATTGCCTCTGCATCAATTTCTCAAGTTCATAAGGCAGTTTTAAAGACTGGAGAAAAAGTTGCTGTTAAAATTCAGTATCCAGGTGTCAAGGACTCAATTGATTCTGATATGGATAATCTGTTGATGATTTTAACAGCATCAAGACTTCTACCTAAAGGTATGTTTGCTGAGAGTTCAATTGGAAATGCTCGTACAGAACTTAAGTGGGAATGTGATTTCAACAGAGAAGCTGATAGCATTAAAAAATTTAGAGAGTACTTGAAAGATGATGATGCCTTTGTGGTTCCTAAAGTTTATGACTCCTTGACAAATGAAAACATCATCACCATGGATTATTTAGAAGGTGTGGAAATTACTAAGGGTGAACTCTCACAAGAGACTAGAGATTGGTTGGCCACCCATGTTATGAGATTATGCCTTCAGGAGATTTCACAGTTTAAGTTCATGCAAACTGACCCTAACTGGGCAAACTTCCTCTACAATGCTGAAACTAACAAGATTGAACTGTTAGACTTTGGTGCTTCAAGGGAATACAGCGATGAGTTCATTAAGAACTATGTCTCTTGTCTTCAATATGCAGTCAAAAATGAACTTTCAAAAGTTGCTGAATATTCCAGAAGGCTAGGATATCTAACTGGCTTGGAATCTGAGGAGATGGTAGACGCTCATGTTGAATCAGTCGTGACATTAGGTGAACCATTTAGACCTTCAAATGATACTTATGATTTTTCAACCCAAGATGTCACGACTAGAGTCAAAGCTAAGATGGGATTAATGTTAAGAGAAAGATTAACACCTCCCCCAGAGGAGACTTACAGTTTGCATAGAAAATTTAGCGGTGTGTTTCTGCTTTGTACAAGACTTAAGGCACAAGTACCATGCAGTGAACTATTTCAAAAGTATTTTACATTGTGAGATCATCGTGTAATGAAATCAGTTGTATATAAAGAAAGCATAACAATGTACATGATTGCTGATATAGCTACATCTAAGTTATTAGTCGTAAATTGTTCATTTCATGAGTTGCTTTCGAGATCAACAGCTATGATATTTCGCCATGTGATTAATTATCTGTTTCTCTTTGCTAAAGCTCTTGGAACAACATTCACATTTGAAAGTCTTTTCATGAGTTTTGACATGCTTCGTTAAATTTGAACTTTCACTGAATCTCTTGCCACATCCTGGATACTTGCATATCAATGGTTTCTCACCAGTATGTGTTCTAACATGAATTGACAAGGATGATGACGTTGCAAATTTCTTTCCACAAGTCTTACAACTGTATGGTTTTTCACCGCTATGGGTTCTCATATGCTGTTCTAACATCGACTCCACTGCAAACGAATGTTTGCAAACTTCACAAACAAATGGTTTGTAACGCGTATGCACGTGTAAGTGTCTGATAATCTTTTGACGTTGATTGAAACCTCTATTATTTCGATCACAACCAGTCCATAAGCAGGTGTACTCTGATCTTCCAGCACCAACGTGCTCCTGTATAAGATGATCTGTCAAATCTTGAGCTGTCTTGAATGTCTGATTACATTCGTGGGAAAACTCACCCAATTCATTCAAATGCAGCCATTTGCAGGTTGTTTGCTCCAAGTCTTCAACTGATTCCTCCTTTTCTGTCCGTTGCTTTGAGGATAGTGTCACATACGAAGCGTTCAAAGCCTCATGTACATCTGAATTTGGAGTTGGGATACTGATCTTATTAATCCTTCTAATGCTAGACAGGTCCCTATCGAGTTGTTCCTTTTTAACGGAGCTCGTGCCCCCGTATTCATTCCTGTGCTCATTATGAGCCATAGCCTTGTTTTCTTGTACATTCAAGTGTTGCTGGAGGCTGTGTGTTGAGTTTATGTGATTAACTAGAGAAAACAAGTCATCACCTGAGTAGTCACAGTTTTTCCACTCACATTCAAAGGCAACATTGGCATCAGCTTCGTTGATAGGAGGAATGGTGTACTCTGAGAGTAAATGATTTTCAAATATATGATTTTGCAGTTGAAATGAGTTGTCTAATGTAGTTGCACAATTTTCCCACTCACACTTTGTTAGTTGATTTTTAAAGTTCCACTCAAAGTTTATCAAGCTATCGTTTTTGATGGTGTTTGAGTCTGTTGGCTTTTTGTGTTTTTTTGAGAGATGGTCATGTAATTGAATGTGATGATGATGATGCTGTTCAGAATGTTGCGCATGGTGATGGTGTAAGTGATGATGTAGAGGATGATTATGTAACTCTTGTTGATCGTCGTCATCTCTGTTTCTTTTGAGGTGATGGTGGTGGTGGTGATGATGTGACGCGTGGTCATAGAGTAGAATATCGTTTAAATCAACTGCTTTTTCAAACACCTGCTGTTGCTCCTCATGTCCTTGTTGTTTCGGTTGATGATTTGCATAGTCCGCCATGTGGTGTTGTTCAAAGTGCAATTGATGGTCATGTTGGTTATGATGTTGATGAACACCTTCAAGCGACTCCTTTTCGAGTTTTTCCACATCCTCACAAATCCTACAGTATAACTCGTCAATGTCACAGGTATCTAATTCACATTTGAGATCAACACAATCGTCAAAGTTACAATTTTCAAAAGTTTTGTCATCATCATTTGTACTATTGTTGACTTGCAAAATATTTGATTGATTCTTTGAAGGTGAAATCGAGCTGCTTGATGTAAATGAGGGATTGGACGTTGTGGACTCTGTAAATTGATCATCGTCAGCATTATTTGTTCGTTGGACATCTGTACAATTTGGTAGGTTGGAAGTAAATGGAACTCCATCAACGTCATGGTTATTATCACAACAAATCTCCACGATTTTAGGTTTACAATTCTCATCTTCATCACAAGTTAAGTTAGCATCTTCCAGTACCGCTTGACTATTCTTCTTGTGTAGAGAAGGAAAGTTTGAGGTATTGTCATGACAGTTCAAAAATTCAAAATGATGACAGTCTGTGAACAGTTCAGAATGAGAATCATTCGAGTGTTGGTGGAAAGATGTTTTTCTTTTGGTTGGTTTTACGCTCTTATTTCTTTTCAAGTCTGCTACAGGATAGACTTCTCTTTTAACTTCTTCATCATTCCTTGTTGTCTCAGCTATCTGTTGATTCTTGGTATCATTTGTATGAATATGGCCATGTATATATGTAAAGTTTTGAAAGTTGTGCACATGGCCATGAATTATACCACTATCTAAATCGATATTACTGAATAAATCATCCGCCTTGTTGATGTTAGATAGATAGTTCAGACTCCTACTAATGTGAGTTTTATCAGAAGTAGCTGGTGATGTGGACATAGAGCCTGAACTAACGCTGAAGGAGGAGTCATTGGATGTAGGTAATTTAATGTCATTTGAGGAGGTGCTATCACTAGATACGTTATCGGTGAAAAGTGGGACATCTATATTCAGGAGATGACCATTCTTGTCAGCTTGAAAACTCTGGGTGACTTCATGTGAGCGCTGTGAATGTAAAGGTTCAGTAAAAGTAACATCAATCTGATGACCTGAGTCGTTTAATGTGTATTTGGAGAATTCTGACTCAATATCTTTAATCTCCTGTCTGTTAAGCATCAAACTATCGTCAAACCCGTTCCCATTTGCCAGATTGTTCGCCATACCAGGCATAGTATGGTCATTTGTGGGCATGCTGGAAGCTTATAATCTAATAGTCTGCTAAACCTTCTCGTAGTCTCTTTCCTAACTTCGCCTATTGAAAAGCACTCTTTTGTCCGATTTTGTATTTGTTTGGATCCTGTGAAAGATTCGAATTTAGATGGGATCTTATTTAGTTCCTCAGCGTTGTCGATATCGTTCTTGTTGTATGAGACTAATAAAAATGTATGGAGATTAACTTAATCAAAGCTCATTCATCTCTTCAACAAACGATAGAAATGGAGTTAAAGGAAAAAGAAAAATTCGTTTTTGATCAAATCTCTATTGTATGATTCGAATATGATCAGCGTAAGACAACCGGACAGCAGCTCTCTATACCAGGTCTAAATTAGTTTTTAGTACAACAGCTTCTATTGGTACAACAGCGCTCATAAGTTGAACTCCGCGAAGTTTTGATACCTTGGTGGTACTCCAAAGATGACAGTTTTTTTAAAGTACGGCCAAATTTATAAAGCTGTTTCCCAAGTTACACGGAAAATCAAATAAGACTTACGCACGCCTGGTTAAAATTTTTTGCTGGATGAGTTAAGCAACAGCGGTTGATCACGTGCTTAAAATTTTTCGTCCATTATGACGTAGTTTTGATCCATTATCTTATTGTTTTTTTTCATTTGTAGCCCTGACCTAGATAACTTAGAAATTGGGTAAGACCACAACAATTGCTGTCGGATTCTACTTTGAAGCGAGTCTCAATGTCAACAGGATGCTAGGAAAAATTTTAAACCTATCAACCATTCGACTTACACACCAAAGGTACTTTATACTATTGCATTTTATCTCTTTTTCCTATCTTATTCATCAATGTGAAAATCTCACTTATCGAAATTAGTTGTAGCTCAAAGACTCGCTCTCTTCGCCGTTCTCCGTGTCTTTTTTAGTTTAATATCTATTACTTTACGTGCCCCACGCCCAAACCCAAATATCAGACTCTTCACATTATTTACCGACGTTACATCAAGAAAAAGTCAGAGGGTGATAAGATAAGGAAACAATCTAAATCGTATTGATTAAAAATCTGTCATTAATCTCGCTTGCAAAGAGTGAAACTAATATCAGATTCGGTCAATTGCACATTATTCAAATTGACTTAATCTCAATCAGATCGGGAGTTATTTGATCAATGAGTATGACCAAAAAAAGTCTCGAAAATGGTTATCGGTTTTCAATATATAAGGGGATAAAAATCCTCCTTACTTCCTCATCAAACAATTTACTGCTTTAAATTAATCAAGTTAAGAAATTAAGAAAAGAGAAATAGTCTTAATACAAAATTAATAGTAAATCATTACAAGAGAAAAGAAAATGACAACAAGTGATAGTGAAAAGAAAGTTTGTGTCTTTTGTGGATCATCATTTGGTAAAGATCCAATATATGCTAAACATGCTACCGAATTAGGTACCAAGTTGGCCTCCAAGAATTGGGGATTAGTCTACGGTGGTGGTACCACTGGTTTGATGGGAGCTGTTGCTAAAGCAACCGCCTCTAATGGTAGTTATGTTCATGGTATTATTCCAAGCGCCTTGGTTTCAAAGGAACGTGCATTATCCGAAAATGTTGAAGCTTACAATGAACACTTAAAAGAATCTGTTGATAATCACAATGGTGTTACTCCACTAGACGATGGATATGGTAAATCAACCATTGTTCCAGATATGCACACTAGAAAAAGACTGATGGGTCAAGAAGCTGATGCTTTCATTGCTCTACCAGGTGGTTATGGTACTTTAGAAGAATTAATGGAAGTTATCACATGGAGTCAATTGGGTATTCATAACAAGCCAATCGTTCTGTACAACGTTGACGGTTTTTTCGATGGTTTATTAACATTTATCAAAGATTCAATCAAATCGGGCTTCATTTCTGAGAAAAATGGTGAAATTATTCAAGTTGGTAATAACGCTGATGAGGTTTTAAAACTAATTGAAGACTACGTTGTTCCAGGTGGTAGATTCAACTTGGAATGGGAAAGTTTAGGTAGTACCACATCCAAATAAGTGGAGAATCGACAGTTATAGGTGTTAATAAGGAGGAGGAAAAGGAAAGAAATCTAAGAAAAACAAAGAAAAAAAAAAAGAAATCTACAGCACTGTCTTTTAAAGATATAATCGTATAACTCGCAACACTTCTTGTTCTTTTGAAAAGAATGGAAGATGTTAAAAAGGTTCAACAAACAAACAAAAACATATAGAGGGCTTCTGCTCTCTCATGCATATTGACTATGTCAATCTACACGTTTCATATTATTTTGCATCCATAGCTTTTGAGTGTTTTCAGGCTACCAAACATATATCATACAGCATCATTCAGTTCATTAGCATTATACATCATTGCAGCATCAATGTTTCTCTCCCTTGGTGGGAGGCGATTGTAGCCCTTTCACCGTAAACTAGTTTGCCCAAACGTTCAATTTATACAAAGACTTTAGAAGATAGGCTTCAATGCCATATAAAAAGCTTAATAAGAGTTACTTCATCGGGCTCGAACGACATCTTAAAAATAAAAAATAAGGAGGCTTGTGTACTTCTAACCAATAATCATAACATTTGCCACATTTGGATTGTAGTACAAAATGCTCAAATATTGTTCAAAGCCAGTTCCAGTTAAAAGCTACAGTGTTTATACAAAACCTGAAAACGAGCTAAAGAAAAACGTCAAACCGTTTCGCGCAATTAACGCGATCTACCGCTGCAGCTCATCTGCAACACGCCAAATCGAGAAATTCTTGTTCTCATACCGAAAAATCATATTGACACATCAACTATAACTTCAAACTTCAAACTTCAAATTACAAAACAAGGCAAGATAAAATTTGAACAATCAACATTACGCACACTAGCCCTGCTATTACAGGCACTTTGATCACCACCCGAAAGGATCAACAAACCGACGACTGCTCAAAGTGAGGTAGGTAGTTACGATTATACCATGGAAATTTTGGCTTTCAAAAGTTTCTTGGTTGTTAAACGTACAGAAGCAAAGCTTTTCTTAGATCATCATCCGGAGTCCTATATACTTCGAATAAAGATACCTCAAGATCAGTAAAATTCAGGGATTCTCTTGAGGTAAGTACTCAAGCAAAATTCTACTACTCGGATCTATCTCAAGGAGGTTTACTAATGGGTTTACTAATACAAACGCCGTATATTCCTTGCGGCTCCACATTCGTGGACCAAAAGTGCTATAAATAGTAGGGGAATAATATTAAGGAGTTGTTTGTTGAGATTTATCAGTTTCTTGTTACCACAATATTTGTAATTAGTTTATTTGAGTTTATCGATTGATAGTGACAAAAATGAATTAACGCCTAACTTCATTTATCAGTAAATTGTGACAAATTGAGAATTGTATTTAATTTATTGAGATGCTTAATGAACAATTAGCTCAATTGTTCAAGCGAATAATACGTAATGTGGACCAGTATTGAGCGGCCGGGAAAGTTTAATGGACAAATCATTTTTCCGATTTAAGACCCTGGTTATAACTCAGCTTTTATTTAGATTTTTACTAGACTATATAGGACGGCGGCAATTTGTGGCAGCAATATGCAAAGTACATCTCAACTGTGATACATATAAGAGATGAACTTTTAAGACAGACACACCATTTGGATGAGACATCGTTCATGGGGATATGAACAATAGGTAAAATGTAAAGTAACAAATTAACCAGTTTAAAGTTGGCCTAATAAATCTAAGAGGCTCATTAGGAAATATGTAATAGAAGAAATTCTCTGTACTGCAAATTCTCGATGAAGCTCGGGAATTATTTTACGTACCAGATTTGAACGGTTTTTCGCGATTTTTACGTTTCTGTCGATTTGCAGTTTTGGATACTTTCAGATTTTTTTTTTTTTTTTATTTTTTTTTTTTTTTGCCTAGAGTTCGGTCATGAACCAAGTTGGGCAAAATTTCAATTCTGTGAAAAAGAATTAATAAAGTTGACCGAGCTCATTCAGTTAACTACTGAACAGAGAGAATTTTTAATAATACCATTTGATAGCAAACTACAACTTACAACAAGTGATAAGTATTACTTACCTTCCAGTTACGACTCATCAATCACTACCTTTGATAACCCTTTACAAAGTTATTACGTCTTCATTTGGCACTATATCTTCATCATTCTAATCCTGGTCTATCTATTTTTTACCCGTGAGTTTAGAATTTCAAAATAGCTATCATTCTTTAAGGCGTTCACATAAAAAGCAAAGCTCATCATTTCTACTTAACGACAACGACAAATTAAGCCACTGAGTCGTTGAATGAACTTTTGCATTATCGTCTTTCGTTTCGTTCTGTGAGTCTGTTAAGATTTTTTATAATTCTTTTATTCTGCAGTATACTTGCTTTGAAGTTTGTGTTCATCTTTATTTTTTTTGAATTTTTTTAGAATTTGAGGATTATTCCATTGAGTTTAAAATTACATTTATATTACTTTAAATAATCGTCAACAAGAGACAGCGGTTAAAGTCATTACCTAGTTACTTTGAACATTCATATATCGTCTCAAAAACAACGATTAAAGGATTTTCCAGTGGTGTGGAAAAAACCAAAAATGAATACTTCTGCACAAGCGCCCTTGAACTCTCTTTATCAGTCTTCTCCATTAGATGGTAATAAGTCACCTTCATCACATGGTCTTCAACAACAACCCCAGAAACTGCCGCCTTTAGTATCCATGCATCCCCAATCATACCAACAGCAGTTGCAACAGCAACATATCCTTCAACAAGTGCAACAGCAACAGATACAGCATCAAGGTCAAGTTCAGCAGCAGGTGCCGCAACAACAGCAATTAAATCCTATACAATCACAACCACAACCGCAACAGCCATTGTCACATCATGCCCAAATACAACAACAAGTCACACAAGCACAAATGCAACATCAACCTCAACCTGAGTTGAAACGAGAGAACTCAGATAGCAATCTAAGACAATCCGGTTCAAATTCTGTATATTCTACTACACTACGTAGAGGCCCTTGGTCTCCAGATGAGGATAGAAAGTTATTGGAGTCTATTAATATCTTTGGTCCTTCTAATTGGGTCAGAATATCACAATCACTGGGTTCAAGAACTCCAAAGCAATGTCGTGAACGTTACCACCAAAACTTAAAACCAAGTTTAAATAGAAACCCAATTAGCGCTGAAGAAGGTCAATTGATTGAAGAGTTGGTGGGTAAATATGGTAAAAGATGGGCAGAAATTGCTAGACATTTAAACGGGAGATCGGATAATGCAATCAAAAATTGGTGGAATGGTGGTGCAAATAGAAGGAGAAGAGCATCCACACATGCAGTTCTTGAAGCTCCTGGTGGGCAAAATGTTCAACCACTCTCAAACGATTTTTTCCCACAGTATAACCCTAGACCCACTTTCAACACTGGAATCTTTCAAGAACCTAATTCACAACTACCACAACAGCAGCAACAACAACAGCAACCACAGCATCTTCAAGAGCAACAGCAACAGCAACAGCGACAACAGATTACACCATCTGTTACTACATTTCAGCAGAGCAATCTTGCTGGAAGTTCTAATTCCCAGTATCAAACACAAAATCAGCAGTTGCCTTCACATCAACAACTACCTCCGCATCAACTTGTCACCCAGCAACAGCACATGCTCCCACCATCAAATGCCTCAAGATCTTCAAGTATCAATCAGGAGATTTTTCATCAACAACCTGGTGTGAAAAGATTGCTTGAAGAGCAACATATACCTATCAGAAGACATTCCACTCAAACTATATTGACTTCGACTGCTGGTTCATCGTCACCTTTCTCATCAGCGTATTCGAGGACAGGATCTTCACGTAACAGTTCAATTTCAATGGAGTGGAATAATAACTCTATCCTTGGAAATACAAACTCCAACAGCACATCAAGAAGATCATCGATTGCGCCAGACCTATTTCCTAATCCACTACAACATCAATCGAAAAGGCAGAATTCTCATTCTTCTGGTGCTTATCTATCTCCGAGCTTCACTTCACATAGGGGTTCTACCGCAGGTATCCCATCAAGCCTAACACCATTGAATTCATCCCAATCTATTCAACATTTACATCAACAATACCAACAGCAACAACCATCGCTTCCTCAAGATACAAAACCAATTTTTAAAAGCGATTTTGGATTTAACAAGTCACAGGAGTCAATTAAACTCCCACCTCCTTCTTCCATCAAATCAAACCCAAACTTTACTCCTACATCTACTTCGAAGAACAGCAACATCGTTAATGACTTTTCAAAAGTTCCTGTACCTCCTGCTGAGACCTTAAAGAATGACAGTGAAACAAACCCAAAAGATGCGGCTAATGTGGTTCCAGATGGAGTTGATGTTGATGAGAATGGGGAACCTAAAGCTGTTATGAACATCTCTAACTTGCTATCATGAATTGAATTTTGATTAGCTTTGGGAGATGAAATGAAATTTTGCTTTTCCTGAATATAATGCTGCCCTTATGATTTGACTCTTGTAGCCTACATGCTGAGAATTTAATTCTAGTCCTACTTGTATTTCTCGTCTCTGACTGTTCGTAATGCAAAGGCTTCCCAAAAATTTTAGTCTACAACCAGTATTGAACTCTTCAATGATCGCTGTTTAACAGGAAGCGTTGTGACACGTTTGCTCATTAACGTATCTTTTATATGCATTGTATTGTAGAAATTGCTGGAAATTGTTCTACCTGTAAAACTACCTATTCACCACTTTGTATATGTAGCGAGAATACCGTATATGTAGCGAGAATACCATATATGAAGTGAAAATGTAGGCATCAGCGGTGTTATCTAGTTGGAAGAACGGTTCCGATTTTCCATTATGCTAATGTTTTTAAGAAATACGGGTTTGCCTTCGGTAAAATGAAGTCTTTTTTTGAGTCCGCACCAAGAGAACCATATCCAACTATTATGACTAAATCTAAAAATTCATTAATCACAAAGTGGCTGTTCAACCAAAGTTTCCCTAGCATAATTCTCCTAGCGTCAATCAATTAAGGTGCTTACAGGTCCAACTGGAGCAATAAACTATGAGGTTGGCTTTACACTATATAACATTTATACGTTAAAAATTTTATCCAACTAATACACCTTAAAATCAGGTAAAAAACATTTGATTCAAACATTGAGTTTCTGTGGTTGCTGTAGCTAGCGCTTTTTTAACTTATTTACGTGCAGTTCATCACAATGTTAGTTATATTGATTCATTATTAAGCATATATAGATACGTGATAGTTACATCACCTAATCACCCACTGGTCGACACCTTGTAATCTTTGGATTTGAAGGCAATCCAGCTGAGAAGTCATTTATATAGAGTATTCCTTTTCTGTCGACAATGAACAATTGATGACCATTAGGACTGAATTTCATGCTTGCGCTTTCCCTGGCCCTGAATGCATTACTGACTTGATCAACAATGACCAATCTTTTAGATGAACTCTGGTCCATTTTTGTCGTAAACATCAAATAAACGGTACCATTACGATCCAGTAGTGCGACTGAATCACTACGCGGGGATATAGTGGCCTCATGGATATTATGACCAACCTCATCTAATTTTAATAATAATTTAGGTTGTGCCACAGTCTGGAAAGTTGATGCAGATGAAGGAGTATGAAAAGTTTTATGCTTAGTTGCAGAATTCGATGCTCCTGTAGTACTGGATCCACTACCAACAATTGTACTTCCTGAATCATACATATGATCATATTCGATGTTTCTTATTCTATTGTCGATGATGATTGGGGGTGCATTAAAGGCAACTGATGTAACTATCATATACTTGTTGTTTGGAAACATTTTGAAGTTTGTAATACCTTCACTTTCCAAAGACGTATCCAGACCTCTTATAGATTTCATTACAAGTTTTGGTTTGTTAATATCTTTGACAATGACAGTCAAAAATCTAGATTCTAAAGCTGTGGAACATGAAAGATAAGTCGAATCCATGGAAAAATTCACCTGGTTTATTGGATCATGGTATGGGAATGTGATTGTTATTGGATCAACTTTTTTCAGTATACCAACAGAACCAAGTTTATTTGACTTATCACCATTCAATGCACTATTATTTATGGATTTTTTAAATGTCAACTTATGAAGTACTATCAATGCCTGCTCACTTCCGGTGATTCTATCCTTACCAGTGATACCATAAGCTATCAAGGAAGAATTTGAAGATATGTCAATGCATCTTATGGGGAAGTTTGAAGAGTATATATATATAGGTTTACCACCTTGATATATATCAAAGACTCTAATCATACCATTGCTACCTGATATGACTAACAGTGAGTTACTCAAAGAGCAGTACAAATGTTCCCAATTTGCCAATTTGCTCTTCAATTGTTTTTTATCCAAATCAGTTTGTGGAGAAAATAGTCCAGCACGAATTTCAACAGGTTGTAAAGAAGGGTTACCTTCATCAGTGGAGGAAGTTAATTGATCAAAATTTGGACCATACTCACCTTTTGAATTACCCACACAATGCAATACTGGACCTGTTTTCAAGTTGGATTCATCAGGTATACGATAAATTTCCCATTTTTTAGAGGTCAGTAATGCAAAAAATTTACAATCTGGTGAAATGGAAGTATTCAAGAAAGATTTTGACTTTGCTAAAAATTTTGAATGAGTATGATGTTGATAATGGCGTCTATATGATGGGAAGCATTTGACAAAGAGATATTCTTTATACTCTTGATTTGTAAGGTCAGGCTCACTTTCAGTGCTACCTCTTTTCTGGCCAAAACTGCTTAAAGTTGTAATCGTAGCAGCTGAAGAGGACAAAGTATTAGGGTTAGTAGTGGTAGCAGGTGCTGGAGTGTTTGTTGATGTGGAAATGTTTATAGCACTTGATCCAGTAGCGTGTGAAGGTGATTTTTGCAAAGCACATCCTTGAGTTGTTGGAATATATGCTGATTTTATTGACCCCGATGATGAATGTTCGAGTGCCTGGTTAGTCGTGGCAGTGGTTGCAGGGGTGGGTATCACAGGAACGGTATGATTGGAAATGATAGAGGAAGATGCGGAAGCGTTTGCCTTGTTAGATGACGGTATATATTCGTCTTGTGTTATATATGATGTTGAAGAGTTAATTGATGTTGCACTTGATTCGTTCTCCTCCTCCTCTTCTTTATCAAAAGAGTTAGCGACAGAATAGAATAAAGACAACAAGGATTGTTTATTAGTGTTGAGTGTTGGGTTTTTATGACTTGTAGAGGCATTATCTGAATCCTTGGTCTCTGTTAAATTCAATAATTTGAATAGTTTGCGAAGTGGCTCAAGAGGTTTCAAGGATTTCGTAGTGGTATGGCATAATGGACATGTAAATTTCTCAATTGATTGAGCTTGATACACCAAAGATTTGGCAAGTGATTCACTTATAATACAACCACATGATAGCACTATCGCATCTGATACTGGCTTTAAAAGTAATTCACCATTATACTTATCAACAGAATATGGCAAATTTAATAAATCTATTAAAGCTTGGTTCTCCTTATCTCTATTGGTGAACCCTTGGAATGAGTTATCAATATTAATGGAGCTGAACGATTCAGGCACCTCGTTTTGCATTTCATTTAGGGCCTTTGTTTTGCTGTTTGTTATTTGTATTTTGATACTGACAGCTGGTCTAATGGTCTAGAGGGTCTAGATGATTCAAGTTTATCAGTTGTGATGCTGATTGTTGGTTTTCAGCAGCTGTACACAGTTCTGTAGGGTCAAGTGTTCGATGCTATTTGATATAACCGATGTAACCGATGAGATTCTGATGAATACTATTATCCAAAGACTCAAAGGAGACTGAGAAAAGAGACTTTGTGAACTAAGAGAGATTTCAAACGCCGGGGTTAAAACTGGAAAGGGTCTTGGGTTTTATTTCAGTTTCTTTTTTTTTTTACGGATATTTAGTCTCCAAATTTGCATTTTAGTTCAATTTCAAGCAGACACAACAACAACTCCTATCAAAGTTTAATTCCGGGATCAAAAGTAGAATTAGCTAGCTGTAACTGATATGATTCTGATATTAGAAGTGTTTAATAGAGGGAGAATTGATCAAGAAAACTCTCATTGAAATGTTGTAAATCATTAATCGGAGGAGGTAGATAACTTGGATTTTAAAGCAACTGTTTTTGAGTTGTGGCCTCCAAACTATCGACTTTTCCCTGCAATTTAAGGCATGTATAT
Organism: Taiozyma peoriensis; assembly: GCA_030574875.1. NCBI lineage: Eukaryota > Fungi > Ascomycota > Saccharomycetes > Phaffomycetales > Wickerhamomycetaceae > Taiozyma > Taiozyma peoriensis. The sequence continues at coordinate 163,766 of JAJMFM010000006.1, forward strand.
CGGTCTTCAAAAATACTTGATCAAAGAACTTTGGCTGTGCGGTAGAGTTTGGAATTTTGTTCAACAAAAGAATTGATGAATTCCATAATCATTTAGAATACTATGGGCTCAAGGTCGTATAGGATGGGGGAGATTTGAGCAAGAGAGTCTGGCAAGGTGCGTGACTTGAATGGTAGATCTTGGGAGCATTTCCGAGAGAGATTCAATACTTAGTAGTGAACCAAATGCTTGGTAACATTTTTCGATCTACATTAACGATATCCGTCAAAAATTTGGCATATAGTCAACCAGTTCTAGGGTGCTTCTTTGACAAAAAGTGGTACTGTTTCTTCTACTACTACTATGCTGTTGTAATCTTTATAATTGTTTTGGGATGGGTGGTGAGATTTAGAGTGCTGCATTCCATTAACCCAGCACTAGGCTCAAAAGATTACTTAGTAAAGCGCACGAGAGCTCAATTCAAGATAAATTTTGGAAGAAGCAGAAGAGATCAGTGACTGACAATCCCCTTTAAAAATTTGTATTTCTGACAAATGTGGTGCACTTTATATAGTACAAAATGTCTTGTTAATTATTATTAAGGTAAGGCGAAAAAAGTAAACGAAAGTTGAACCAAAACTCCTCGAAATAGAACAAGGAATACCACAAAACTAGAATCGTTCTGGTTGGTTGCTTCGATGGGATGCAGCATAGATCGTAGGAAATCTTACCAACAATTCAGAAAATTCAAACTTGCATTCCAGGAGTTCATATCTCAGCAATAGATCTCCTCAAACTGCTAGTGCGCGTTCAGTTGGCAAATAAAAAACTATGGAGATGTAAATTGTAAAATGAATAGATTGCTCACCAAAATGTGCTTTTAGAAGGGCAATAAATCTGATCCATTGGTGAGTGCTTTCTCCATCATTGATCAGCAATACGAAGCAGGGAATTCAAGTGAAATCTAGACGTTCGTATCTAAGATTTATTGAATTTTTTAGCCTTTGTCTTACAACTGTCTTTTTTTTTTTTTTTACCTTTTTACGCCATTTGGTCCAAATGAATACTTATTGTAAGGAGAGGTAAAAAAAATTGGAGTCAATTTCAACAAATATTGAGGAATGAGCTTTTGCGAAACTAAAAGTGTCATTTTGATACACAAAAAAGCTAGGTTCAGAACAATAATTTCTTATTCTACCTGAAACAGTGTAAGATGGAATTTCGTTATAGAATGCGAGTCTCGTCTGGACACAACAACTACAGCAAAAATTTATCCCGTTATATGCGATTTTCTACATGTTCACCAAAGCACACCTCAAGACTCTGACCTAGTACGTATTTTGTAGATATATTAAATAGTTACGCATGCTTTATTAAAGTTACCCCTATGAGTAGTAGAAATAAGGCAAATTTTTTAAACTTTATGATGATTTATTAAAACATGAAGTTTTTAGCCTTGGGTACATTAAAGACATTGACCTCGCATGATAAATCAAGTTTTGATGATGAAAATACCATACACATGCTCAGATGGACCTATTACTTTTGATGAAAACATTACAAGTGAAGCCCGAGGAACTCTTCCCGTTGAACCCATGTAGCTAGCTACACAGAACACCCAATTATTTTAGTCACTATATCTAACAAGTTCGGCCTGGGGAATTATATTTATGAGACAAACAGATCTTCTGGGCTGTCCGAACCAAGCCAATTTTACCTCTAAGAATAGAAAAAATGCGAAAAAAGATCTACACATGAAATGAAACATCTACGTACATTAAAAAGAAACCAAAAACTACAAAAGAGTCAAAAGTTTTGGAAGTTTATACTCACATTTTGTGGTTATATATTAAAAAAAAGTATCAACGGGCGTTAATGTCACGATGGCTATAATATGAGGAGAATTGGTGATATCGTACTAGGTTATAGTTCTACGTTTTTCAAGTTTCACCGTATTTCTATTATGTTAAACTAGTACTAAAATACTGATAATAATAATATTATTATTATAACTATTATTATCTTACTATATCGCACCATGTCTACATAACTCGCAGCACAATTACGGTAATTCTTTTTCTTTTTAATTCCTATCACCTTGAGATTGACAGAGGTATAGTTAGGATTTACAAGCTGATTGATTAAAATACTATCGAGCAGCAAGTTTCCACAGTGTGAGTAAAACCTTACGATTAACGTTCATAGACAGTCAAATGGTTTAGAGAGAAGAGAGGCAAGAGTTAGCGACCTACGTAAAACAGTTAATCTTTACTAATGCAAATGATGTTTTGTATTGATATTATTAGCCACAAGTTTGTGATAATCTTTTTATGATTAAATTATATAGTTTCCAATTATGTTTGCGTGTGTGTCGTTAATTATAATGCATGTAAGAGTGGCATACCTCTTTTAATACCTGTATGAAATGCCTTTAAAACCCTAAAAAATCAAGCTTGTGTTATTATCCCCTCCTTAACCTTTGAAAATAAATAATAAAAAAGATGTGTAATTGTTCATGAATGAATTATGCGTGAGTTTGTGTGTGTGTTTGTGTAGAAAGCCTTACAGCTTAACCATATGCTTCCCTATTAAACCATTATGCATATTTGCATAGCTTGGGAAACAACAGCATGAGCAATTAGTAGGATGGTTCAACATTGGAATAACTTGTTGCTGCTGCTGTGGTTGTTGAATATAACTTGATGGTTGATAATTCTGTTGTGAGGTCATTGTTGAACCAAGAGGTTGGAAATGCTGAGAATATGGAAGGATAGACTTGATAGGAGTCAACAAATGTCCAGAATCAACAGTTGAAGGACATGAAATTTCACTGGTATATTGTTGAGTTGGTGCAAGATAAGTTGGCTGTTGTTGATTTCTAGTTGGAGTGTAGAAAATTTGATTAGTGTAATCGGTTTTTTGCTTTTTATAAGAGTTATTAAACTGTTGAACAGGGGCTAATTGATGTTGTAAAGGTAGTTGTTGATATTGTGAAAAACTATCAAAGGATCTCTTGATATTCTGTTGTTGTTGTGGTTGGAAAGTTAAAGGATTTTGATAAATGTCCAATAATGGTGATTTTGGGGTAAGTGGATAGTTTTGAATCATTTGTTCTAAACTTGGTGATGAAGAAGGTAAGAAATCATCATAGTACATTTGAGGTACAGTAGTAGCTTGTTCTTGATATGTTATACCATTGTTGCCGTTATGATCAATGATTAAACCATACTTGATACTCAAGTTGTATATTTGATTTGTCCATTTGATATAAGATTCATCTTTTAAAAAAACATTGTAGTTAATCTTTTTAAGAATAGTAATCTCACGCTTTTTCAAGATTGGCATTGTTAAATTTGTCAAATTCTCCCAAGTCTTCATGGTATAACTTGAATCATCATTAGTTTTATTTGATAACATTAACAATACAACAGTCAACTCCATAAGTTCTATAGAGTTTCTTCTATTTAAACCTGATAATAATTTTTCTCTTGAACTTGATTGGAAAGATGAATAGTTTTGATTATTACTTGATTGATATAATGAAGATTTATGGTTAACCAAAAGAAATAAATAGTATAAAACATGTATCTGTACTTCTCTGTTAAGCTTGGTTGTATTCAAAAGATTGTTAAGTTGATCATAGTAAGTTTTAAAATTTGTCGACTGAGCATAGTTACTTGACGTTTTATATTGGAAATATATACACCAGGATAACCGTATAAAGATATCCTGCGTAAGTATATTATTGTCAGACATTTTTCTGTTAGTGTTTGTAAGAAAACGTGTAATGGAAATTTGAAGGATATGTTCTATAGCAAAAGTGAAAGTAACATGGTGGAGATTGAGGTGAATTATAACAGATAAATAAATCAAGTTATTTCAAACAAGTTTTATATTATCATACTACTCCTTTTTTTTTTCTTTGCCTCTGTAATTTCATAACTTCTCAAAAGTGTATAATTGCCAATTATGTCTCTCACACATCACTTATGATTACTTTTCCTACGTTCTAAGCGTTGATGTATTTGTTGACATGATGTTTTTTTTTTAGAATTTTGACTTTTTGCTAATTAAAGAGCTGCTTTTCATGCAGTGTGTCCCGCAGACCACAAATCATACAGAAAAGAAAAAGAAACGCGATGTGCGTTAATTGGAAATTTTTATTAACAGGCCTAAAGAAAAAAAAAAAAAAAAATAAACTCAAAACTTCTTAGTCCTTGTTCCCACAGAGGGCACGGAGAGGCCAAGTTGGCTGAATTCTGGGCTCATTTTTTTTTTTTTTTTTTTTAATCCACTGGGATATCGGGTAGGAGGTTTAACAGCGGGGGGCAAAAGAAAAAGTTAGTCATGGGATGCTACCTAAAGTAATGCAGTAATTTAATGAATCTTGTTCAATATATAATTTATAATTATTTTTTATGTCGTGCGCCCAGCGAGGACGTGGGAGAGTTTCCAAAGGGCGAAGGCTGGGTCGGTACCGCACTGGATAAGACTAAAACACCCACTGGAAAGTTGAATTGTGTTAAAACTGCTCAAATTATAGCTATTTTTTAAACTGAGAATAAGCTGAAGCTTTGTTCAACCAAAATGGATCATATAGCTATTCATTTGATAGTTTGCACTAAGAAGAATCCTTGTATTCTACAATCTACAAATCATCCAATTCAATAAAATTCTGGTACAAGTATGAATCGTGTGTAAGTATATGCGCGAATACCTAATGTGCTAAACGTTGATTTCCTTGTTGTTTTTCGTGTTTTATACCTTGAAAAGATTTAATATGATGATTGATGATCACAAAAAACAGAGGGAAAAAAAAAAAAATAAGACAATCTGAGAGATCACTAACTTCTCAAATTTCAAAGGCTGAGAATTGATTATAAGTTTCACCAATTATATGAAAGATTTACTTTGAGAAATTTCTTTTGTACTTTGATAACTCCTGTACAGATTTAGACATATCTTGTTTCTGAATGTCTGCTATTAAATTCTACCCCCGTACCGCTAAAAGCAAGTTATACAGAGTTAAGTGAGTACAAGCTGTAAAAAAAAAAACATTTAATATGTAGTGATTTGAAGTTGAGCCGAGAAATTTAAGATCTCTCTCTCTCTCTCTGTCTGTGTTGCTTTTACGACTCATTATCTAAAATATTAGCAAAATGCAAAATGTGTAGCTTCTGGAACAGTCTATTGAACAACACTTGTTGCGCAAAGCAGACAGAAATCTGAGTATTTCACTTTTAAAAATAAACACGATACGATCAGTTTGCGTTAATAAATGTGTATGTAGTTAGCAGATGAAACAATTTGTTTCCCATCAAAACGAGCACCAAAGCTGATAATCATTATAAAGATAAAACTATTTCGTCACTTTGTAAATTGTAAATTACGTATTGAAAGAACGTCCTGCCAAGTACCTACGCAATAACTGTAATGAATAAATGTATTGATAAACTTAAATATTTAATTTAGCTTTATAAGCATGTTTAGAGCCATTTTAATTTCCCCTTCCAAATTTCTCATTCTCTTTATTTTAATATATTAATTTTGCGGATTTTCAAATTAAAGATCAATGGCAAAAATAACGGAAAGAAAAGCAGACATTTTAATATTAATTTTATAATTAATTGCTTGTCTACAAATATAACTACGATACATCCGTTTAAAACCTACTACAAAAGAACAACAAGCTAGTGCCTAAAGAATGTGAACTGAATTCCGACTTATCATTCCATAGGGGTGGTGGCAACCTTAAGGCTTCCATTAAAAGAAAGCGTAGGTTGCCTCATTTAGTCTAGATTAAAATGAATACGTTTAAGTACATTGTTTCACTGTACAAGTTTGTATGATTTTTTCTTGTATGCAGAAGTGTTCTTTTTTTAAGTTTCTTCTTTTTTTTTTTTTTTAACTTGAGCCAATAATTAGTTAATGCTTTTTGAAAGATGCGGTAACTGTTTTGCCTTTTTCCTTTATTTTTTTTTTTAAATATAGTCACTGAATACTCCTATTAAGTAGGCCATGCTTCTGAGGGGCACGAAAGAAATAAAGATGAAATAGAGAGAAAAAGAGAGAAAATATGCTGTTATGTTGTAATAACTTGTATAGAAGCTTTGAATAGGGGTTCTACTTTGCCATTCGGTATTGTCGTTTAGGATTCGATCAGCATTTTAAATGACTCTTGCTTTTAATTAGAACTGGTATGGGAACTATCTAGAATAAGAAGTTTGAATATAAATCGGAACGAAAAAATCTATAATTGTAGAAAACCTTTCCAAATCAGTAATAGGATAATAGCGGATAGAGAAATTTAAAATGATGAGGAGAAATATTAGAGTTACTCACAAACAGCATCATGTTTTAGGTATAATAAGTTAGCAAAGAAGAAAACAATTAACTAGCTAAAAAATATTAGATCAATTGAGAAATATCATAACTTGCTTGTCAATATCCGGTTCTCAGTATTTGCATATAATTTGGCCTGGGCCCCTGGACTTTGCCAGTGTCTCTTTTAATACAAAACTCCAATCTTATAGAACTACATAAGCTTCAGACCAATGTCTTTGCTTGTAAAACCACATCCTAGTCGTGAATTGTAGCAAGAAAACCCCTCCTGTTGTGTCTTAGCTGAGTTCTAGTTTCGGTACCAAGAATGCTTACAAACTAGTGGTTCACGTGGTACGCATATTTACAGGATGGAAAAGTTGAAACAGAACTTCTATTCCTTATAAATGCTCTTTCCAAAATATCTCTGTCAGGGCCGCAGTTCCATAGTGATAACAATATACTGATTACATCTACTGATGGGAGAATTTTGTGAGAATTAGCAGCAAAAGCCAAAAGTTGTTTTTAAGCTGTTAGTTTATGGAAAGAATAAAGATCAAATTAAGTAAAATTGGCCACGGATATAGGAAAACATGTACCCAGCCCCTAAGGAATGTAGTCGTTCCGTAGAAAACATAAGCACCATTTATTCAGAACTTTTTCAAGCTCATATTTTGGCCGACGATAGGCAACCTATTTACGTTCAATCCAATTTCAAGTCGTAGGGAGAAAAGAGAAAACCATCCTGATCACTGATATGCAACAATTGTTGATTATTGCGAAAGAGCTATAATGAAGTCTGAGACACTCAAGTGAAATTTGCAATTTATTGAAATTTTGTGAATTATCTGTCATTAATGTCCGTGTCAGTCTTGAAAATTAACCATTGCCATGGTTACCCATAATTTTTTTTTCCTTCCCTACTCAAATCTTTATTTAATCACACTAGTTAAACCAATCATTATTCAGTTTGGAGGCATGCAACTAAAGATCTTAGAACTGAAAGTTGGGCGAGTAACAGTATGGTACTTGGTGATATATGTACTATATGCAATGAAGAAAAGTCCAAATACAAGTGCCCCAGATGCTTAATTTTCTACTGTTCTTTAAAATGCTTCAAATCACCAAGCCATAAACATGAGGATAATGAAAAGATTCGAAAGGATCCATTAGCCAAGATTGCCCTGAGGGCTGAAACAAGGATTGAATCATCACTAGATACTAGGTTTGAAGGTCTATTGAGAGATGAAAAGTTGCAATATCTGCTGAAGTTCAAATCATTACAATACCATCTATCTAATGTTTATAAAATTTTAAATGATCCTAATATCTACAGCGATAAAAAGCAAGATTTAGCAAATGAAAAATTATCAAGTTTAAGAATAGCAGGGTCTGAAGAAAACGAGCTAGTGGAGGAATTTTGTCAACGAGTTGTTGAATTGCTAGAGAATGCTGAAGAATCAAAGTTGAGTTAAAAAGGTAAAGAAACAAGTTCTACATCATTGCTAGAAAGTTTTTCCAAAATTTATTTATCTATACTTTATTAAAACATGAGGAGATTTACAATTTTAATTTAGTTCTTAATAAACCACTGTGACCTTCAAGTTTAACTCTGAAGAGACTACCACCAAGATCACTAGGAACGTCATTTAATTTAGTAGGATCTTCAAGATTTAAGTTGGCAGTTGTAACAAAGATCTCATCATAAACGGTATTACCTTCAACACTTGTTCCAAAGGCAACAGCTGAAATTCTTGAAGCAGGGAATTTGAAAATCTCAACCAATTCACCAGCAGCATCATAATGAGCAACTGAACTTTCACCCCAAACTGCAGTGAAAAGATGACCATCTACAGTTAGTGAATGACCATCTGGTTCTGGACTTTCAGATTCTGGGAAGGATTTTTTAATCTCAATGTGAGGTCTTTGATTAGAGATGTTACCAGTGGTTGCATCATAATCAAATTTGTAAATAGTATGATCTAATGAAGATGTCCAATATAAAGTTTTCAAATCAGCAGACCAATTGATCCCATTTGGAATTAAAACACTTGGGATTTTGGCTTCAAATTCTCCAGTGGATATGTCAATCTTGTAAAGTTTTCCTTCATCAATTGGACCATATTTAAAAGTACCCATCAAACCAGCCCAAATAAATTTACCACTTGGATCAACATTACCATCATTTGATCTAAGTTTGGAATCAGTACTCTCTGGATATTTCAACACGTAATCAAACTCTTTGGTTTTGAAGTCATATTTGGCAATACCATGCTCTGCTCCAACGTAGATTAAATCGTCATTGCCTTCAATTAAATATATAACACCAATGACTTCATTTGGAATGACAGCAACCTCATGTGATTCCTCAATTTTAGCTAATTCCTCTGTTGAGTATTCAGTAGGATTGGTTACACTCTTTGGTAATTTGACTCTATGAATTTTACCAGCAATGATATCGACCCATGATAAAGAATGATTAGAAGGATTATAAGTTGGTCCTTCTGATAATCTACCTTCATAATTTAAAAATGGTTTGGTGATTTCATGTTGTGGAACTGTTTTGTTTGTTGCTGTCATATTTGAAATTGAACTTCTGTAAGAGATAAATCTGCAAGTGTTGTAGCAAAGAAGAGTTATTGACCTTTTGATTGATGATATGAGCATATATCAAAAAGAAGGGAGAATGATGTAAAGAATTGAATTAATCTGGTGTTGAACTTTCGAACCAGAAACATTGCGAGAATTAATTACAAGCTTTATTGACACTATCCCGCTTATTTTCCCATTGTGGAGATGCCGGTTCAGAGATTCGGAGGCTTTTTATAACCGAAATTAAACGAAAAATAAGCGGAAATGGCGCTGTATTTTTCCATCTTTTAGCATTAAACGTTAAAAGTCGTTGAGTTTGTTGAGCAACAAACACTTCAAAAATTGATATAATTTTTCAAGACCTTTTGCCCCAGTTTTATGTTTAAATTATGTTCCTGGTTGGCCTTGGACTTATGGGCTTTCAGAAAGAATCTGACGATCTAGCACGTGACCAGTATTACATAATATTTGTCTTTGTTTTTTTTTCAAGAGAAGTGACACAACGAGAGATCACCAAGATAAACAGCTAATACGGTATATTGATTTCAAATATGATAAAAACTAATCAACTATACATTTACTCAAGTCCAACCAATTATTGAATTTGTATAAAGTGATTGAAAACATCATTCAACAAATTTGAGTGAAACTTGTACATCCTGCCAACTCTATTGTTGCCTCGTAATCGTTTGAACGTTTAATATGAGCCTAGTTTCTGGGTTTAACTACCACTTTGTTGTCACATGCTCAAAGCTTTAATTGACATTTGAGACTTCAGAGATATCTCCATATCAAAATTGATCTTAGTAGAACCTGGTATACGCTGTAATTCAATTTTAAATCAATGGAGATGCATATAAGATATATTACCCGCTATTGTTCACCTTATCAAAAAGATCAGTAACCCGATAACTGCCATCTCATCGCGATGATGCACTATTTGATAAAGGATAGACTTCAAAACCAATCGACAAATATTGACGCCAAATCTCATAAAAGAAGCTCCATTTATCCAAAGTTGCAAAATCAAAATCAGTCTAGAGTTAGTAATCGTGGTTTATATGAGCTTTTTTTTTGTGATGAGAGTATCGTTTAAAGTCTCTTGCTCTGTGACACCACGGGAATA
>JAJMFM010000006.1:173883-289202 GCA_030574875.1 Taiozyma peoriensis
TCTTTGGCGTACGCCTCTTTGCGTTGAAATTCAATTCCGTCTGTCCAATTAAATCACTGGAATATATAATCGAGGCGTAATAAGAAAAATTTCAACCATTCAGAAACAACTGAAAAATTTCATTCAATGAAAAAAGAAAAAAAACCAAACACTAAACTGACAACATTTACCAATAGCAAAAAAAATAATATATAAATAAATTTAATTCCCAAATAAAAATTTTCCCATACTTTACACGTACCAAAAACTTTTTAGCCAATCAAACAACAAACACTTAATTACATTTCACATATAAACACAATGCCAGCTCCATACAAAAAAGGTTCAGAAAAGAAAGGTGCCACTTTATTCAAAACCAGATGTCTTCAATGTCATACCGTTGAACAAGGTGGTCCACACAAAGTTGGTCCAAATTTAAGTGGTATTTTCGGAAGAGTATCAGGTCAAGCTGCTGGTTACTCTTATACTGATGCTAACATTAAAAAGGCTGTCAAATGGGATGAACAATCCATGTCTGATTACTTGGAAAACCCAAAGAAATATATTCCAGGTACTAAAATGGCCTTTGGTGGTTTAAAGAAAGAAAAAGATAGAAATGATTTAATTACCTATTTGGTCAAAGCTTGTAAATAAGATATCTCACTTTGATCATGTTAATGTTTGTTATCGCAATTTGTTTTATTATTTTCCAGTCATATAATTTTTTAGAAGAGGGCTTTTCACGATAGAGGAGTGGAATGAAAGGAGATTTATTTCCTTTGTTCACCATTAAGAGAGAGAGAGAGGGATAAGGGGAGGATGAGCGATCAATCAGTCACTCAGTTTGCCATTCAAAAGTTCGAGACATTTGAATCTATGGATGGTTGAAAAGATAGAGATATTTTAGAAGTCACATACTTTGTATGAGTGAACCCACGGTACTTGATACCTTTGCATACGTTTAAGATTTGTTTTTTTTTTGTCTTTAACTCGTGGTATTATAGTTTGTTTTTCACTCTGGGAAGAGAATCATCTTTAATGTCAATTTTGTATATACACACACACACAATCCCGTTATTTAACGTCATATATTTAAGTTAACAAAAAGAAAGCTAAAAGCTTTTGTAAGCGTTATATCATCAGTCATTATTTTCTCTATATATTATACTTTTCTTCAATCTCTCTTCTTCTCTTTTCAAGCAGAAATTTTTGAATAGAATCTTGATCTACTGGACTATTAGATGCAATCGATATGAAATCTTTAGAAGCCGAAGACAGCCGTTCCTTGAACTCCTTTTCTCTTCTCTTTGAAGCCTTCCGTTCAAATATTAACAACTCATCAGTTAGAATTTGAGGTAGTTGTTCTTCATCATTATGAAGGTTCACTTTAACCGTATCTCCGAGCACCTCAGAAACTTTCAACCTTATATCCCTTTCAGTATCCACTTGTGATGACGAATCTTCACTATCATCATAACCGTAATATTCCAATCCTACTCTACTCTCCAATTCCTTAACCCGTTGATGTTGTGATTTAACTCTCTTTTTTTTGATTTCAGCGTCACTCTTGTCCTTTAGTTGTTTTTCTATCAGCTCTTTAACTCCAGGTAGTTCTTTAGCCCTACCAAAGTATCTATAACCTCTAATTAACACCCCACTGATGTTGAACTGAGCATTGCTACTTTTGGTATAATCAGGTCCATTCAAAGTTTTACTTATATGATATTCCCATGCATGTTTCTCTCTCATTAGCTTATTGATTTCATCGTTCAAATCACGAATCTGATAATTAGATATATGCTCATCTTGGATCTTCAGCAGCTTTTGATTGATATCTATTAATACCTGTTTCCTCCAATTTTCTGCATCCTTCAATGAGGTGACTTTTTGAACAGCTCTAGGTCTCTGAGTAGAGTTGTAATCTATATAACCATGGGCTTCTGCTTGTTGCTCCTGATAACGGAAAAGAACCGTATTGGCCTTATCACTATTTCTAGACATTTAGGTTATCAGCTACCAGCTGTTTTACGAGTTTGTAAGAATTTAGACCACAAAAACTTGGGACTAGGTTGAATTCATTTAATTTAACTTCTGATTTTATAACTTCAAATTTAACATCTTCAAAAATAATAATTTTGAATGCTAAATTTATAACATTTTGCTTTGGGCACGCATTAAAAAAGACAAAATTAATCTAAAAAAAAAGAAAAGGAAAATTGAAACCAAAAAAAAAAAAAAAAAAAAAAAAAAAAAAAAAAAAAAAAAAAAAAAAAAAAAATGTCGCGTTTGATGGGTCAAAAAAAATTATAGTAAAGTTGTTTAAAGAAAATTCCAAATCAAAAGACTAATAGTTCTTCCTTTTTAACTTGGAATGATATCTTTTCTATAACCTAAATTTCCAGCCGAGTCATTCGTTCTACTGAAGTTCCATATAGTTTTAAATCTGGAACAATATGGTCACAATCAACTTGTCTCCACATGTCAGAAATTATCGTTTTGTGCTAGGTGCTGTTGTCATTTTCACAATCGTGGTATTTTTGGTTACATCACCACCTTCACAAGTTGCTTCAAGTATAGAGAAGGCTAAAACCTCATTAGATTTTTCCAAGGACAGTGCAAGTGATTATCCTCCAAAGATCAATGATGAATCTATTGCCACATCTCCACAATATGCTGATGATTCTATAGATGCACCAAAGAAAGATTCAACTCAAGTAAAAGTTGATCCAAAGGAGCAAATTGCAACATCACCACAATTTGCAGATGATGTTGTAAAAGATGGTAAAGACTCCAAAGGTAAAGCTGAAGATCCAAAATCAGTTGATAAAGATACCCCAATTAAAGAAGCACCAAGACCTCCAAGTGGGAATGGAAGACCTGGTCCAAAATATGATGCTGTCAGAGATTCTACTAAAGTTTATGGAGGTGTACCTGAAAAGGATGCCACTAACGCTGCCAAAGGTAGACCTGCTGCTGATCTTGAGATAAATGAAAAGGGTGATAGCGCTAAGCAACCAATTTCTGTTGCCAATTGTAAAAAAGATCCAGAATTTGTCGTTATGATAGACGCTGGTTCTACAGGTTCAAGAATTCACGTTTATGAATTTGACGTTTGTTATTCACCACCAAAATTAAACAATGAGGCTTTTGAAATGTTGAAACCTGGTTTATCTTCATTTGATACCGATGCTGTTGGTGCAGCAAAATCATTAGATCCTTTATTAAAAATTGCCTTAGATACCGTTCCAGAAAAGCAAAGAGGTTGTACACCAGTTGCTGTTAAGGCCACTGCTGGTTTACGTTTACTAGGTGAAGAAAAATCCAACAAGATTTTAAGTGCAGTTCGTGATCACTTGGAAAAGGATTATCCTTTTGCCGTCGTTGACGGTGATGGTATCTCTATCATGAGTGGTGACGATGAAGGTGTTTATGCTTGGATCACTGCTAATTATTTGTTAGGAAACATTGGTTCTGCTGATAAATTTCCTACCGCTGCCGTCTTTGATTTAGGTGGTGGTTCTACTCAAATTGTTTTCGAACCAGATTTTAAAAACGGTGAAAAATTAGTTGATGGTGAACATAAGTATGAAATCAGTTTTGGAAACAGAGATTTCTCATTATATCAATTTTCTCATTTGGGTTATGGTTTGATGGCTGGTAGAAACAAGATTAACAGCTTGATTGTGGAAAATGCTTTGAAAGGGGAAAAAATAGCTAAAGGATCAAAGGAAAAAGTTACTTTGGATACTCCATGTATTCCACCAGGTTTAATTGCTAAGGATGTTGAAGTTAAATTGGACTCTGGTGATAAGTATACCGTCGATTTCAAAGGTTCAGAAACCCCAGCTGGTGCTCAATGTAGATTCTTAGCTGAGACTATCTTGAAAAAAGATGCTGAATGTAAAGAAGCTCCATGTTCATTCAACGGTGTTCATCAACCATCACTAGTTAAAACATTCAGAGAGACAAGTGATTTATACATCTTCTCATACTTTTATGATCGTACCAACCCATTAGGTATGCCATCATCATTCACTTTACAAGAGTTGACTGAATTGGCTAAAGTTGTTTGTAATGGTGAAACTTTATGGACACAAGCGTTATCATCAATTGATGGATCTATTAAAGAATTGAAAGATGAACCTCACTGGTGTTTAGATTTGTCTTTCCAAGTTGCATTGTTACATACTGGTTATGACATTCCATTACACCGTGAACTAAGAACAGCTAAAACCATTGCTGGTAATGAATTAGGTTGGTGTTTAGGTGCATCTTTACCATTGTTAGATAAAACCTCCGGTTGGAAATGCCGTGTTAAAGAGGTTGCTTAACAGTAGTGTATATTATTATATAAAAATTTATTATAAACAGCAAATCGTTAATTATCAAATCCTATTGAGCCAGTGAAAAGGCTCACTTTTTTCTTCATTTTGACACCCTAATATAGCTAGCTTATTTTCTCGATCTTTCTTATTGTTATCCCACCTCAAAAGTCTATAAGTCATCCCCGGATTTCCTAAGCCCACCCCAAAAATTGGCGAAAAAAAAAAAAAAAAAACACACATAACCAGCACAAATGAACAGAACAGGCAACAATAAGAGCATAAATAAATAGCAGCCCATAAGTTAAGATCATTGATTATTTGGTGCTGAGATCCAAGGGAGCAAAGGCTGAATGAAGATTAAGATTACTGTGTCCACTTAGTATATCAGTGACCAAGTGAATACATAATTGATTTCCACCATTGGGTTTTAGGTGTTTCTATAATTTTGACGAAAGGCTAATCATTAGTAATTACTGGAACATACTGGGAATTGCAATGCCCAATAATCAAACGGCTAATAGCCACTCTATTACACAGAATGGCGGCTCACATGTACATAGACTCTCCAGTCTCGCCAATAGTACGCATTCTTTCCACAATGACTTACAACCACATGATCAACTTCAAAGGCAGAAGTCTTACCAGAAGCATAACGAAGATGACGCTGCACGAATGTTTAAAAGATTAACAGATAGTTCTGATAACTTGAAGCAGAGTAAGTCGCATGCTAGGCTAGCTGAGACTGCCCATGGTGTTAGACTTCTATCCAAAAATCTATCAAAGACTACAGTCAAGCTTGACGCTAAACATGTTCTCATAGTGACAAAGGCTAGAGATAATTCATTGGTTTATTTGACAAGAGAGCTAACGGAATGGATTTTGACCGCTTATAAGGATGTCACTGTTTATGTTGATTATCACTTGAAGAATTCGAAGAGGTTTAACGCAGATGGATTGGTTAAAGAACTTCCAAAAGCTAAGCATTATTTAAAATTTTGGGACAGACAATTTGTACGTGAGAAATCTTCTATGGTTGACTTGATTGTCACGTTAGGAGGAGATGGAACGGTCCTTTATGTCTCTTCTTTATTTCAAAGATCGGTACCGCCAGTAATATCGTTTAGTTTGGGGTCTTTGGGATTTTTAACCACTTTTCAATTTGAGGAATTCAAAGAGGCTCTAGGAGTTGTCATGGAAAAGGGTGTCAGAACCAACTTGAGAATGAGATTATCCTGCAGGGTTCATAGATCTGATGGTACATTGGTATGTGAACAGCAGGTATTAAATGAACTAACTGTCGATAGAGGACCATCACCTTTCGTCTCAATGTTAGAGTTATATGGTGATGGATCATTGTTAACTGTGGCACAGGCAGATGGTTTGATACTGTCCACACCCACTGGATCTACTGCTTATTCATTGAGTGCAGGTGGTTCTCTTGTACATCCGGGTGTGAATGTAATATCTGTTACTCCTATCTGTCCACACACTTTGTCGTTTAGGCCTATACTGTTGCCTGATAGTATGATCTTGAAGATTAAAGTTCCAAGAAGAAGTCGGTCAACTGCATGGGCTGCCTTTGATGGAAGATCAAGAGTTGAATTGATGAAGGGTGATTACGTTACCATCTCTGCCAGTCCATTCTCGTTCCCTACTGTGATGTCATCACCAACTGAGTACTTTGAAAGTGTTAGTCGAACATTGAACTGGAATGTTAGAGAACAACAAAAATCATTTGTCCATTTGTTATCTACAAGAAACAAAAAGAACTATGAATTGAACCAGCTGTCCAAACCAAAGTTCAATTTCAACGACTCTGAGGAGGATGCTTATGATGATAATGAACAAACATTTCAAGCTGAGGATCTTGACGAGCTGCTAGCGAATGAATCACCAGTCGATATAGATGACACCGACTTATCTACTTACTTCTTACCACCCCCTGGTCAAGGAGTTGATACACCTCCTTTCCATAAAAGTCTACAGGCATCTCCATCGTTGAGTCCAAAACTGAACGACTTGGATTTTGGAGCACTTAGTTTAGAGAAGTTGAAAAAAGAGAGAGTTAAGGGAGATAAACAATAGCACGTGGTTTATGCACAAAATTTATCGCATGTTTAAATAAAGGAGTTACTTGTCTTATAAAACTGTAGATAAAACTTGAAGTAACATTTATAGAAAAGACATCAAACCATTGTTGGACTTTTAAGTGAATCAACATTATACACTGGAACGCAAGATGACAAATTGCTCAACACCAAAAATCTGCAACTTTTATATACCAAGGACCTTTCTTTAATTTAGTCCTACGCTCTTCGTTCTCTTGAGCCAAGACATCAGCATCAAATATTTTTTGATCAGTGTTCAAGTCAACCGCACTAGCTGGTATAAATGGAAAATGTATGTTATTTTTGTCAGTAAACAAAAGGTAAAGCTTATGACCAATGTAAAATAGCAAAAATGAAACAAGCCCTAAATAATTTTGGAAGAATGAAACAGCACTAGCCTTGCCATGATTATGGAAGGGGAAGAGAGAAACCCAAAAGTGAGAAGCTAAAATGAAAACGTTCAAAATTATGGCATATGCTGATCCATAACAGCCTAATGACGATGTGAACCCCAACTCGTTTATTCTTCTTCCTTGTACACCGAGGGCTTTTCTGAACCTGATATGACTTATACAAATGGTGGTCCATGTAAATATTGTTGCTAAACCAGACAAGGATAACAACCAAGTAAAGATTGATTCTTGGTCCTCATAAGCGGCAATAAAACTAAATAAACCACAAATGATGGATACCAACATGGCTCTAATTGGTCTGCCTTGCCTATCAACGTAGTCAAACCATTTCGGAGCAAATCCCTGTCTAGCTAGAGAATAAAATGTACGAGATGAACAGTATAATGCAGAATTACCAACAGATAAGACAGCAAGAAGAATAACAGCGTTGATAATGTGTGGAATCACTTTGATACCGTATGATTCAACGGCAATGACATAAGGAGAGACCGGAGCACCGTTATTTTTACCAGAACCCATCAACTGAGGAGAGTTATAAGGAACCAATAACCCAACAACAACAATTGATAAGGCATAAAAGATTAACAATCTGTAAAAGACCTGTTTAGTAGCTCTTGGAATCGCCTTTCTTGGATTCTTTTGATCAGCAGCTGTTAAGGCCATGAACTCAGTACCACCTAAAGAAAATGTGGAAGTTACAAACACAGCACACACACCTTTAAATCCATTAGCAAACAAACCTGGATCTTGGAAATGTTTGACACCAATATCACCCCCAGTACCTGCTTTACCTGTATCAAGAATCAAACCTAGAATAATAAATCCTAAAATCATCAATACTTTTATCAAATTAAACCAAAACTCAGCTTCTGCATAACCCTTAGCACCAAATAAGTTGATAGAAACAACAAATATGAAAAAGAAAGTAACAAAAACATCAGAATTAATAGAAGTACACCAAAATTTGATAGTCATAGACGCTGTAACCATTTCTAAAGGTAAAACAGTGAACCAATTGATGGCGTAATTCCATGCAACAGCAAAACCTAATGATGGATCAACCAATTTCGCAGCATAAGCATTGAACCCACCAGGCATACCAGAAAAGGCAACCGCTAATTCACCAGCAGCCAAAATGGTACAGAATAACATTGAACCAACAATGACGTATGCAATTATAAGACCCAAGGGACCACCGAGTGCTAAAGCTTTACCATTACCAACAAGCAATCCTGTTCCTAATCCACCAGCCATGGCAATCAAGGCAACATGACGAGATTTAATACCTTTTTTGTCATCGAAATCATTATCAATGTTTTGTGCTTCAAAATCAACTTCTGCGATTTCTTCTTCTTTAAATGAGTCCACGATTTTACTCCAAAATCTAGCATCCTTCGAAGGACCATCAGTCGTAGAAGTAGAACCAGAACCAGAAACAGTTCTGAGAGTGTTCAAAATTTCTCCATTTTGAAGGGTTGGGATATTAGTAGCAGTGGATAGTTCTTTGGCTTTAGATGAAGAATAAGAGGCCTGAGAACTTATTGTGGTTGTCGTTTTAATATTATTTAATTCAATATCTGCTGCATTGTTTTTATCATCAGCAGGCATAGTTAAGTAGAGTTTCAAATTTAGGTGACTGCTAAATCTATTTGATATGCAATAGGAAGATTCTCAACTAAAATTACATCTTTCAAAAGTTTGAAAGATGTAAGGTGGTTTTCGAAAGGTGTAAGAATTAACTGTAACCGGCTTCTGTTATTTATATTATATTCATCTTCAGCATATATGAGAGCTTTATTGTTATATGCCGGCCTCAGTACTACATTTCTTGTTCCACTGAAGATCTTCTGCTAGTTTGAAAGATGCTCATAATTTTCAAAGTAACATTAATCCGTTTAGTGCAAAAAGTGCTCAATTTATTCATAAAATTTAAATTTCCTGTTCAGTTCTTTGATTTATAGAGACATTTATGTACGGATAATCAATTATGTATGCCTATTTATCATACATAATCAACAAACCTTAAACTGGAAGTTATAAACTTGCCTCGGAATATTTCCGAAATAATGTCGGAACTTGCACTTGCACGTGATGCTCTAAATAGCAGCGAATTTGTTCTGGAACTTTAACCACTTTTTAAACTTTCTTTTCTGTTGAGTGGCGATTTCGCGAAAGCAAAAAGAAAATTTTTTTTCTTCCTCAACACGAAAAAAAAAAAGAAAAAAGAGATCTTTATATATATAAAGCTTTTAAGCTGGAAAGTATACAATTTTATGCCTATTATTTAGAACTTGAAAGGGATCTTTTTAACGAATTATAACAAACTATTCATATAGAATATATATATAATCATGTCAGATCAATTATCAAATGGTTTACAGAATTTGAACATCCAAGGTGGTGCTCCACAAGGTGATGGCGGTCGTGCCTCATCTTATAAACCACCTCACATCAGAAGAACTGGTAACAGCGGTGGTGATTTCGGTGGAAACAGAGGTTACAACAACGGTGGTGACTTTGGTGGTAACAATGGTGGTTACAGCAGAGGTTACAACAACGACAATGGTGGTTTTGGTGGTTATAACAGAGGTGGTAGAGGTAGAAGTAATGGTTACGGTGGTGGCCAAAGAAATGGTGGTGGAAGAGGTTTCGGTCAAAGAAACGATGGCGGTAAATTCGTCGATGGCCAACATATCCCAGCTCCAAAAAACGCTGCTACTGAAAGAGAATTATTTGGTGAGCCAAATGATCCAAAATTCCAATCTTCTGGTATTAACTTTGATAACTACGATGATATTCCAGTTGAAGCATCTGGTGAAGGTGTCCCAGAACCAATTACTACTTTCACCGCTCCACCTTTAGATACATTATTATTGGAAAACATTGAGTTAGCTCATTTCACTAAACCAACTCCAGTTCAAAAATACTCAGTGCCAATTGTTGCAGGTAAAAGAGATTTGATGGCTTGTGCCCAGACTGGTTCAGGTAAAACTGGTGGTTTCTTATTCCCAATTTTATCACAGTCTTTTATCAACGGTCCTTCTCCAGCCCCAGAAGCTGCAAATCAATTTTCAAGAAGAAAAGCTTATCCAACAGCATTAATCTTGGCTCCAACCAGAGAATTAGTGTCTCAAATCTATGATGAAGCTAAAAAGTTCACTTATAGATCATGGGTTCGTCCAACCGTTGTTTACGGTGGTGCCGATGTTGGTACTCAACTAAGAGAGATTGAAAAAGGTTGTGATTTACTAGTTGCTACTCCAGGTCGTTTGAACGATTTGTTAGAACGTGGCCGTATCTCATTAGCCAATATCAAATATTTGGTTTTAGATGAAGCTGATAGAATGTTAGATATGGGTTTCGAACCTCAAATTAGACACATTGTTCAAGAGTGTGATATGCCTCCAACTGAACAACGTCAAACTCTTATGTTTTCAGCCACTTTCCCAACTGATATTCAAATGTTGGCTCGTGATTTCCTAAAAGATTATATCTTTTTGTCTGTTGGTAAAGTTGGATCTACTTCAGAAAATATCACTCAAAAAGTCATCTACGTTGAAGACGATGAAAAAAGATCGGTTCTATTAGATATCCTTTCTGCTGAAGAACCTGGTTTAACTTTAATCTTCGTTGAAACTAAAAGACAAGCGGATTACTTATCAGATTTCTTAATTTCACAAAACTTCCCAGCTACTTCTATCCATGGTGATCGTTCTCAAGCTGAACGTGAGCGTGCTTTAGAATATTTCAGAACTGGTAGAGCTCCAATTTTAGTTGCTACTGCTGTTGCTGCCAGAGGTTTGGATATTCCAAACGTTACCCACGTTGTTAACTACGATTTACCTTCTGATATCGATGATTACGTCCATCGTATTGGTCGTACTGGTCGTGCTGGTAACACCGGTAACGCTACTGCTTTCTTCAACAGAGGTAACAAAAACATTGTTAAAGAATTCGTTGAAATCTTAACCGAAGCCAACCAAGAAGTCCCACAATTTTTAAGCTCAATTGCAAGAGAATTCTCTACCGGTGGTGGTAGAGGTGGTGCTCGTGGTGGCCGTGGCGGTAGTGGTCGTGGAAACAATACCAGAGATTTCCGTCGTTTCAACAATGGACAAGGTCAAGCCCCAGTTGCTGGTGGTTCATTTGGTGGTCAATCATCTTACGGTGGCTATGGCAGTTATGGTAACTCCCGTTCAACCAACGGTGGATCTGGTGCTCTTTCATCATTCCAATCATCATCAGCATCATATGGTAACCCATCATCATCATCTCAAAGCTGGTGGTGATTTCGCCTAATTATGATTGTTGCCATTATTTTTTTTTACCAATTTCGTTTATTTTTCTACCATCGCTTTTGCTTCAATCATTGTTGTTTTTTAACAACAGCTATCATTATTTTTTTATATTATTACTATTATTATTGCTCAGCTTATTTCATAGCTAGCTTGCACGGTCAAATGTCTCAATCATAACTATGGGTGTTATTTTGACTTTTTCATATTCATATATATGAAGGAAGTCTTTGTCGGTCTTCTTTTTGTTGTTTTTGTTTAAGGTCTTTTCTAAGTTTCAAAGTCGATTTGGAAACCTGTTTGGAGAAGAATAGGGAGTAGGGAAAAAAACCAGAGGAGAAAAAGAAGCAGGTATTCTTTCATAGCATCATTTATTTATCACAACAGTGATCTTTTGCATTTCTTATTATTGTTTTCAGCATTATATTTTTTCATAGACATGCGATAGGATCATTTTGATGCTTTTCAGATTTTGTTTAACTTGTCAATTGTTTTACAAGTTTCGAACATATACAGTTAAGGGTTCTGTTTTTATCCTCAAACAAGAGAGGGTTTTTTATAGAGAAGAGAAGAAGAGATTATAGAAAAATCGAAGAGAGAAGAAGAGATTAATTGCGTGGTGATTTAATTCATCAGGTTTATGTTTTTAACAAACCACTTTTCTACTATTATTATTTGGTTATACTTAATTTTGATATTGTTTTTAAACTTTTGATTTAGTTTTGTTTGTTATTGGGTGTTTTATTCACGGGATTCAAAAATAAAATAAGATGTGAAGCTTGATAATATAAAGCTTCTTCACATTTGGTTGTTTCAAAATTATTATAGAAGAGTTGTTGTTTGTTTTGTTCATTTGTATTTTAGGATTTAGACATTGGGATGTGCATTTTTAAGTATGTTAATTACATATTTTAACGTTACAAGTATAGAGCATGTAGAAAAGTAAAATAGTACCGAAGGTTTTATCCAAGAAGACATGGTAAAAAGGTCCATTGACTGTATACAACTCCATAGAGACAATCAAATGTCAATATAGCCTTGTCTCTCTCCGAGACCAGAGAATTTCTCGGTAAGTTCAAGAGGTCTTAAATTCCACCTTATGTGTGATACGAAAAGAGGCACGCAAATATAACTTAAAAAGACTTGGACAAACATATAAAGTAGGTGGGATGAAATGAGAAGTAGTGAGTTTATAATGATATGTACACAAACTGTTGCTATGTTCTTTCAAATACGAATTTTCAATTATAGGGCAATAAGACGACAAAGAAGGCTTTCCTAAGTTTTCTTTTGCATCAGAACTCGATAACGATGCTATTTATATGAAATTTCAAGGTCATGACAATGGCGCAAAAGTGCCAACAGAGGTACTCCTAATAATAACATACGAACACTCGCATTGTTACGGTTGTGGAGCATACAACCTGACTTTGGAAATCACTCTCATTAAGTGGCCTGGGCTCAAACTAAGCATACTCGAGAGTCAAACTTCGCTACCAAAGTCTCATTGGACTCTTAATTTTATCAAGCTCATCTACGTTTGAGCTAACAATTGGAGTAATATAATTTATCTTTGCATGTTCTAGAACTCGAGAAGTATTAAGATTTGGTAATTAGAAAAGTTGGCATAAAATTTTTATGCAGAAGTTGAAAAAAAGCTTAAATTAAATTAGCATAAATTTCATTTTGGCGGAAAAATCATCTCGATTACAGAGAGCGGAAATTTCTAGTAAGTAATTTCGCAGATAGCTCTCAAAAGCTTGGTAAATAAATTGCAAATAGTATATCACAATCCAGATAGAAAACGGTATTAATCAGAGTAAATCGCTGCTTCTATATTTCGTTGATGTTAAGTTTCTTAGTTTAGCTCAAGAGATCTTTATATGTGTTTGCTCTAGTTATCAGAGTTGGTGAGAGGCTCTGTAAGTGGAAGCGATGATCATGTAAAGCACGAGCTTGAAGAGCATTTACGAAACTTTAGAAGTTCAGGGCCAGTGAATTGCTTGACGTGAATATTTACTCGTTCTTGAAATGCAGTGTTAGTATTCCGAAGTGCATATTCGACAGACTGAGCCTTTGAATTGTAAAGGCATTCATAGGCATTTGTAGGCTACTTTAGGCCACTTTAGATCCCCTGATATGCGTGCTTGACAATAAGGCCAATATTTTAGTTTATTTACTGCATCCTAAATCATCTAATTCAGCACCATCTAGTGACAAAATAAAGTACTAAATTACAATGTTCGGTCATATCCATTGAAACTTGAATCTTTCTATAAGTTAAGTCAACTAACTATTCGCAATTGCAATTAATGCTCTCTTTATCTTGAATGCATATTTCACTTTCCACTTAAAACTCAAATGTTAATATGCAATAGAAGTGATAAGTGTGAGACTAGGCCATCTCACCACAAATTTTCATTCTAAAACGTTTGACAGTAACAATGAAGCATATAATAGTTCGAAACTGTTAAGCGTCAGCTTCTCTTCGTGATGATAACGAAAGTAAGATTAATAGAAACTTATAATTGAAATCTGTACCAGAGACCCATCTCGACCCTAGCCCAAATTCAATGACAGGATCAGACAATATTTTCAGTTTATATTTATCCAATAAAACTTAAAAGTCAGAAAGTAAGCACTCCAGGCTGTCAAAATTTCTTATGGTAAAGTACCACGGCACAGAGTCATCTCTAATTAATCGCTTAACAAACTTTGACTTTAACATTTCAATAAGTACCATTTGCTTGCATGAATATTGATTAAAATTTCACATATTTCACATAGACAGAGACTACTGGTGAATTATACTACTATGGCTTAAGCATTTATCCGTTGCTTTTGACAGTCAGCAAAGTTACTCTCTTAAACGTAGCTCAGATTATCTATATATTATATCATAATGGTATTGTAAAAAAAAAAAGTGTTTGTTACAAAAAAGCATCTAAATCAGTAGAAAGTTCAGCTTTGGGGCTGAATAAGAAGTAGCAAGGTACGGAACATTACACTATCTCTAGTTGTTGTGGACGGCGGTGGTCATGTTAGATTGGAGTTGCAATAGTTAAAATTTGCGGTAAAATATTATAATGGCCGCGCGAGGATGCAAAACCCCATCTTAGACCAAAATTTAAAGTTTCTGGTCCAATCTAGAACTTAAGAAGGCTGTTGTAAAACTTTAAAAGTGGTAACAATTGGCATTATTATTTAAATGCATCAAACTAAGGCTGGAGCCGAATAATAAAGTCAACATCCAGGTCTTGGATTTAAACATAAAATAATAAACAATATTTAAAGAGTCGAAATCACTCCATTTGTATTGTAATTTAAACAGTGTAATTCGTTTGTTGAAATATACAATCCATCTCAAATTAAATAGACACAACAACTCGCACTCATTTGCTTGTGTTGGCCTCGTCATATACTTTCATTGACCGTCAAACTAGAGTCTTCTATTTCTCTCTAAAACGTCATCTATTCCACATCAAGGTGACAACGGTCATAAATGAGTATTGAATCCAGGAATTTCTTTGGGTTATCAAACGAAGCAACTATCAAAAACTTTCTAGAGCACTTTGATGATAGTTTCAACAAGATGAACAGAGCAAGTTGTTATAAATCACAACCACCAAGCCAGCTGCACACCAAACATGAGTCTCAAGAGACAAACACCTATTTTAATAAACTATCACAGTATAGGTTTCCAAAGGAAGCATCTAAGAAAATCAAGTCATCATTGTCATCACCATTACCATCACCCACATCATTTAGTAACGATATACCACAGACCCCAGAATCCCCGAGAACACCTAAATGTGCTTCTACGTTCCTTGGGGCACCTGACTCAATAGGTTCCATAGACTACAGCGTGAGGGTTTCCGCACATAAAAGGTCCATAGCAATCAGTGACTCTAGTGCAGAGTCAATCTTTAGCAATAGTGACAGTGCAATGATGTATGGGAGGAAAATAAACTTTGATGATGAGATTGAAAGTAAAGTCGTAACCACCACATCACAACCAACAAAGACTTCAGCTCCAGACCTTCCAATAATAGATCTAGATGTTGTTTCGAGACCGCTTCGTCCTAGATCTAATGGAAGTAACACTGACTATTTGTTGCCATCACCTTTCTTGTCTTCATCTTTGCATCATAGACAATCACAGATATTACGATATGAACCACCATCAGCTGCTGAGGTTATTGTGGAAGATGAGGATGAATCGTTTGAGCATAGAGTCAAATGCTTTGAGGAGACAACTAATAAAAGTGCCACAGAGGAAGATAAGAGTGATTTTGAGAAGCAAGGTGAAACTGACAGCGATGAGAGTATTACGTTGGTTGATTTTTTGAGAGAGAGCGTCAGTGATTGTTCATTGGTTGAGCCTGATGGCTACGATGCATTTCAGTATATCCATTTGGATAATTCACTAGCGATTCATCTTGACAACGTCTCAAACCAAAGCAGTGCGCGTTGATTGACTCTTCTTATCGAACAATAAAAGAAACAATTAGTTATTTTCTTTGCATAACTATAGAGAAATTGATGTTATTTATTTGTATTTTGTCTTATCTGGTGTAACTTTAGTGTAGTGTGCATACTATGAATTAAAATCATTCATCGGTGTCTTTGTTACGCTAATCGACAGTGGCTCGCTAACCTCTTTAACTCCAAATAGAAAGATTAAGATAGATTCTTTATTATCTTTCTGCATGTTTTTGGGGGGTAATTTCTCACTATTGCCCCGCCATTGTCCTGTCTTTGAATCATCGGACTACTTTAAGATAAAGTCTTCTCAAAGTCTCCGAACATGATTCACTGAAAGCAAAAAAAAAATGTCCCGGAGTTTCTGTTCGGGTCTAAAATTGGTCACACCCAAAAATGATTTATTTATTTTCTTTTCACGTTTAAAAAATTTCACCGATCTCGGGATTAAAAAAATCACAGTTAAACGCCTGTGCAGAATTCCTTTTGTGCCATAAAAACTGGAAAGCTCGTCATGGGAAACTCACTAAATGCAGTGAGATTGTCAAAAATATTCAACTTATTTAGATATAAAAACACTGAATTCTCTATCTTGACACATAACAGTTCCTTAAGTGTACTGAATTTACAAAATAGCTCAAACTCGTCATTTAGCTACTAGTACTCAAGCATTTAGATATATATTTTATGTTACTACGGCATCGCTTTATCGAGAGTAGCTACTTTGTCTATTAAACACCTTTTTTTCTAAGCTAGATAATTTATAAAGATAGGAGAGTACAATAGTAGTACCACAAACAACACATAGCTTAAAATGACATTTCATGATTTTATATTGGAGAAGCGGCTTGAGAAATACGTTTCACAAAGTTCATTTCAATTTCCAATATCGTTTACAATGAGTGATTCAGTAACTCTAGATGCAATTAAAACCAAGACCACAACACTACTACAAGATCTTGGTTCACAATATCTAGCCAAAGATTCTTTAATGAACCCAGATAATAAGCATCATCATAAACATCGTCATGTTAAAGAAGTTGATCACATAACAGATCGCCATTTTTGGGATGAGTTTCCAAGAAAGCAGAGTAACCATGATATGTCCTACCATGAGGAGGATATCACAATGAGGTTCATTGTTGATTGGTTCCGTAATGACAAGAAATAAGAGGCAGATATATATTTTTAAGAAGCTGCACTTTGTGTGCTTAAAGAGTTTTTATTATTATTGATATTCCTGGTATGCTTATATCACTTTTATGAATTTATGACTATTATATTTATTGTTGGAGGGTTCCAGCGTAGTTAAAACAAAGTTTCATCGATGTATATTGGAAAGATGGCTACGCTTTTAAGGTTAATATTAGAAGAATTATGTAGTTAATAGTCCAACTATATACGTTGCAGTGAACAAAAATAAGACTATTCGTCGTCTTCATCTTCATCAAAATGTTGTCCTGGATTCACTTCATTATGATAATGTTGCTTTCTTAATTCACTAAAGGACTTTTTTGAAACATCCTTCTCTGCCTCTTGATCATCTTCGTTTTCTTCATCCGCATCATCGCCACCATTATCTAACTCAAATTGTTCAATGTTTGTTATTGGTTGTTCGGTTGGATGTACCACAGGGACATGTTCATGATGATAGTGTTGTTTTCTTAATTCTTCAAATGATTTTTTTGGCTTCTGCTCGTATTCTTCCTCACTATCATCATCATCATCATCATTGTCAATTTCATCATTATCGTTATTACTCTCAAGTTTATCCAGTTCGTCAACTTTTATCTCTGGTTCACCCAATGAAAAATCTTCTAAATCATCAGCTCCATCGACCTTATTGTTATTACTAGTGATATTGTCATCATCATCTATTTGATAGTATTCATTTAATTCAGGTTGAGTCGCTTTTTGGAAAGGAGTTTTTGGTTCGTCTATAGTTTGTTGTAAGTTTTCAATGATTTGCTTTTGTAAGATTTCGTTATCATCCAAATTTTGATGATTCCATTTTAACTTATCTTCGCTTGATAAATAATCAGAAACATTGATACCTGTACCGTTTCCATCTGACTTAGCAACAGACTCTCTCAATGCAGCATTAAGTTTAGTATTTTTCAACACTTGTTCTCTAAATTCCTTAGTTGAATCAGATATTTGGATTTGAGATTGATCTTGTTCGTGCTTGTTCTTAAGTATTCCACCCATTGTATTTATACTTGTACGTTTTGTCGTTGTCTATATTAGATATGTCTTGACTATATTAGACATAGATATGTAATGAGTTAATTGCGCTTTATTTCTCCTTGGTGAAATTATGTCAAAATTCTAAGCAATTAACTACCCAAAATGGAATTTTGCCATAAAAGAAAAGCAAAATCACGTGCTAAACCGTATTGTCTAGTCTCGGTCAGTTTTCACGTGACAAATAATAGAAATTAAAGAAAGTTAACAAGAAAAAATTTTGAGAAAAACATGAGAGATATTTTAAGTTTTGGTTTATGCAATTTGGCGCGTGTTTGTTTTTGTTGAATTTTAATTACTATTCGTATTTAGTAGCTTTGTATTTTATGGCCTGAGAATCTTGAAAGATTTTATCTCAGAATATCGCGAAAACGATAATGATGTAGAGTTTTTAAAGTGCAGTCTTGGGATAAGTCAAAAGGATATAGCGTAAGTTGTACGTAGAGTTTTTTTAGTTGTTAGTCGTACTTAATAACTTTGAAGCAGTTGAAACCAGCTTTGGCCACGTCGGACTTACGGTTATGTTAGCAAGTGTTGTTGTACTTCGGGCAAATTTGTTGGCCTAGAGAGTGTATATTTTCTAACCTCAATAGAGATAGGGAAATGAGATAGAAGTAAAGCTGATGTTAACGTATGGTTAACCAGAATGAATACATCTTAGAGTTTATCTACAAACAGTGGTATTAGGTTCAAATAGTACTCACGATACGTACGTCTCTATAAGCACGATTGACCAGCTACTTGATGTTAAGTTTTTGTTGACCGCCAACATAATGATTTAACAGGTTACGTGCGTTTGGACTCGTCTGTGCTGTGCTCTGTGTACTGCACAAGTTTCTTTTCAATAAACTTGGTGGTAAGCACCTAAGCCTATTACTATTGACCTAGGCAAGTCACTGTCTACTGTAAATTTAGTGGAAATCATTGTATCTTCTTTTAATTTGAAAATCCCAACCATCCATAAGTTTAACACTAACAACAATCAACAACATAATACAACACAATAGTAAAATTTAGATTTTATGCACAAGATAATGAGAGAACAAGAAGATTGTACAAAGACGAAAAGCTGACAAGGACGCATTCGCGAACGAAAAATGCCAAAAAAAATAATTAAGTGAAGAATGCCCAAAGCCCAACAATTGTTTCCAATGATGTAAGCCGAATTAACAACAACAACATTTTTTTTTTTTTAAGAAAGCCAGCAGCGAATTTAGGCTTTACCTGCCCGGATAAAATAAAACGTTGGCAATTCTGCTGGGGATTTTTTTTTTATTTTCAGGCGAGGGCTGCGTACAAACCTGAGCCTAAAAATTTCTAGGCTCCACCTAGGACTAATTTAAACTTTTGTGCCTATCGTCCTTTTTAGGTACTAGTTTTTTTTTTTTTTTTTTTTTTTTTTAATTTATTTTGGTGTAAAAGATAATCTCAACAGAAAAGTCAAAAATAAATTTAATAAGTACAACATCTGTGGGAATTTTTTTTTTTCCTCTCTTCAATTCTACAATTGATTCAACAATCAGATTTGCCAATTGAATATTTACTTTTCCAAATTTTTGACAATTGGCAATCGTGCTAGATATAATTCATTCTTTTCCTTGTTTCTTATTGTTTGTTTTCCACTAAATAGATTACAAGCTATTATATTCCACGTCATTTGCTTCTGCTAATTGTTGGTTTATCACATTCTAGAAAACTATCAAAGTTATATATACTAGACACTATAAAGGCTATTGTTGTTGTCAAATTTATATATACTTATTTATAAGATCAAAGGGAGAATTAATTTGACCAATTTCATTACAAATTAATCCAATTCTATTAAACGGCTTACTGAGAGAACTAATACACCACACCACTTTTCTCTCTAATAAAGAATCAGATTTTTTAAGGTACCCATATCTTTTCATCAAATCCTACTTAATCCCTATTTATCTAAAGACCGCCATCGTTAATAAATCTGCTCACATAATCACAAGAGAATAGACAATATGACTGGCGCTTACACCCCAAATCACAACAACTCATCTTTGAGACCATTAACTTTGTCTCATGGATCTATCGAGTTCACATTGTTGGTTCCAACCAACCTGTTATTTATCTCATCTGAGCTAAAGGAACAATTCAGTAAGAAATTGCCTGCAGCAACTGATGGATTTGCCGGTGAAGATGAACCCTCTTCTCCAACTGAACTATTATCACAATTTTTAGGTTTTGTTTCAAGTTTAATTGATCCAAATTTATCTGGTCAATTTGATCAAGTTTTATCATTGGTTTTATCTGAATTTGAAACAAATTTTTTAAACGGTAATGATATTCACACTTTAGCTTCAAATCTTTTAAGAAATGAAGACTATCCAACAAGTCTAGATAAAGCTAAACTAGTGGTTAAAAATTACTTTAACGCTAGAATATCTGCTAATAAACCTTTTAAGAAGTATGATTCTGCTTTGTTAAGATCAGTCTTAAACGATGAAGCTAAAATTGTCGCCATCTTTGGTGGTCAAGGTAATACCGATGATTATTTTGAAGAATTAAGAGATTTATACAAAATTTATAACGGATTAATTTCCGATGTCATTAAATCCGCAGCTAAAAAATTAAACGAATTGGTTAGATCAACTCCAGATACTGAAAAAATTTATACTCAAGGGTTTGATTTAATTTCTTGGTTAGAAAATGATGATAAAACTCCTTCAACTGAGTATTTGTTATCAATTCCAGTTTCTTGTCCTTTGATCAACGTTATTCAACTAGCTCATTATGCTGTTTCCGCAAGAGTTTTAGGTCTAACTCCTGGTGAATTTAGATCTTACCTATCTGGTGCAACTGGTCATTCTCAAGGTTTAACTACTGCTTTAGCCATTGCTGAAGCTGATTCATGGGAATCTTTTGATGTATCTTTGAATAAATCCGTTACCTTTTTGTTCTACATTGGTGTTCGTTGTTCTCAAGTTTATCCAAATACAGCTTTAGCTCCTTCTATTTTACAAGATTCCACTGAAAATTCTGAAGGTCAACCATACCCAATGTTATCAATTAGAGATTTATCCCAAGATCAAGTTCAAAAATTCATTGATCAAACCAATGCCCATTTACCAAAGGAAAAACACATTGCTATCTCTTTAGTCAATGGTGCTAGAAATTTGGTTGTTTCTGGTCCTCCACAATCATTATACGGTTTAAACTTACAATTGAGAAAGGCTAAAGCTCCATCTGGATTAGATCAAGCTAGAATTCCATTCTCTGAAAGGAAATTAAAATTTTCAAACAGATTTTTACCAATTACTTCTCCATTCCATTCTCATTTGTTAGCTGAAGCTTCGATCTTGGTTAAAGAAGATTTGGAAAACGCTGGTTTAGAATTTAAACAATCTGATTTGAAAATCCCAGTTTATGATACCTATGATGGTAAAGATTTACGTGAATTTGAAGGTTCAATCATTGATAGATTGAACCTATTGATTACTAAATTACCAGTCAATTGGGAAACTGCTACTCAATTTGAAGCTACCCATATCTTAGATTTCGGTCCAGGTGGTTCTTCAGGTTTAGGTGTTTTAACTCATCGTAATAAAGATGGTACCGGTGTTAGAATCATCATTGCTGGTGTCTTGGATATCGATAATGAAGAATTTGGTTTCAAACAAGAGTTATTCGATTTGAACTCTGATAACGTTAAATTCGCTCAAAACTGGTTATTAGAATATCAACCAAAATTGATTAAAAACTCTGATGGTAAAGTCTACGTTGATACCAAATTTTCTAGACTATTGGGTAAAGCTCCAATTATTGTTCCAGGTATGACACCAACTACTGTTCATCCAGATTTTGTTGCTGCTACTTTGAACGCTGGTTATCATATCGAAATTGCCGGTGGTGGTTACTTTGATCCAAATTCTTTCACAAAAGCTTTAGATTCTGTTGTAAATCAAATCACTCCAGGTACCGGTATCGGTATTAACTTTATCTATGTCAACCCAAGAATGTTACAATGGGGTATTCCATTGATCAAAGAATTGAGAGACAAAGGTTATCCAATTCAATCTTTGACCATTGGTGCTGGTGTTCCTTCATTAGAAGTTGCCACTGAATATATCGAAACTTTAGGTCTAACTCATTTGGGTTTGAAACCAGGTTCAATCGACTCTATTTCGCAAGCCATTTCAATTGCTAAAGCTCATCCAAACTTCCCAATCGTCTTACAATGGACTGGTGGTCGTGGTGGTGGTCATCATTCCTTTGAAGATTTCCATGCTCCAATCTTGCAAATGTATTCTAAGATTAGAAGATACTCCAACATTTCTTTGATTGCTGGGTCAGGATTTGGTTCTGCTGAAGATACTTATCCTTACTTAACTGGTGAATGGTCAACTAAATTCAACTATCCACCAATGCCATTTGATGGTGTTTTGACTGGTTCAAGAGTTATGGTTGCTAAAGAAGCCTTCACTTCTCCAGCTGCTAAAGTAGCCATTGCTGAAGCTCCAGGTGTTCCAGATGACAAATGGGAACAAACTTACAAAAAGCCAACCGGTGGTATCATTACTGTTAGATCAGAAATGGGTGAACCAATTCATAAATTGGCCACTAGAGGTGTTTTGTTATGGAAGGAATTAGATGATACCATCTTTAACTTACCAAAGAACAAATTACAAGAGGCCTTAGATAAGAAGAAAGATTACATTATCAAGAAATTAAACGCTGATTTTCAAAAACCTTGGTTTGCTACTGTCAATGGTAAAGTTTTTGACATTGAAGATTTGACTTATGAACAAATTGCTTTGAGATTAGTCGAATTATTATACGTCAGAGGCTCTCAAAGATGGATTGACGTTTCTTTAAGAAATTTTGTTGGTTCTTATTTACGTCGTGTTGAAGAACGTTTCACTACCAAAGCTACCAACTCAGTCATTACTAACTTCTCTGAATTATCAAAACCTGATGCTACTGTTGCTAAAGTTTTCGATGCTTATCCAGATGCTAAAAAACAATTGATCAACCAACAAGATGTTGACTATTTCTTAATCTTGTGTCAAAACCCAGCTCAAAAACCTGTTCCATTCATTCCTGTCTTAGATTCAAGATTAGAATTTTTCTTCAAAAAGGATTCTTTATGGCAATCAGAAGATTTGGAAGCTGTTGTTGATCAAGATGTTCAAAGAACTTGTATCTTGCACGGTCCTGTTGCTGCTCAATTCACTAACAAAGTTGATGAACCAGTTCAAGAAATCTTGGATGGTATTCATGAAGGTCACATTGCTAAATTATTGAAAGATCAATATAACGGTGATGTTTCCAAGGTTCCAACCGTTGCTTACTTTGGTGGTGAAGAGCCTGTCGAAGTTAAAAACTATGACTATGTTGAACAAGGTAACAAGTTAATTTACCAAGCTAAAGGTAATGAAACTGAAGAAGAAATTGAACAATGGTTCAAGTTATTAGCTGGTTCAACCCGTTCATGGAGACATGCTTTTATCTCCACCAAACGTGTCATTCAAGGTTCAAGCTTTGTTAAAAACCCAGCTAGACAAGTTTTGAGTCCAGCTAAAGGTGTCATTGTTGAAATTGAACATTCGAATGACCCAACCAAAACAGTTTTAACTGTTTCTGAACCAATTCAAGGTAAGCTACAACCAGTTGTTAACTTGAAACTAAGAGATTCAAACACCATCGAGTTGTCTTTAATCGAACATAGAAACATTTTAAAGAAACCAGTTGCTTTAACTTTGTTATACAAATTTAGCCCAGAAGACGGTTTTGCACCAATTTTGGAAATTACCGAAAATAGAACAGAAAGAATCAAGGAGTTCTACTGGAATATATGGTTCGATGAACCATTTAACTTGGATATTGATGTTCACAAACCAATTCAAGGTGACAAAGTTACCATTACTGGTCAAGATATTGCTGAATTTACCCATGCCATTGGCAACAAAGGTGAAGATTTTGTTCCAAGATCCGGAAGAAAACAATTAGCTCCAATGGATTTTGCCATTGTCGTTGGTTGGAAAGCAATTATCAAAGCTATCTTCCCAAAAACCATTAACGGTGACTTGCTTAGATTGGTCCATCTATCCAATGGTTACAAAATGTTCCCAGGTGCTGCTCCATTAGCTAGAGATGATGTCGTTTCTTCCACTGCTGAAATTAGATCTGTTATCAACCAAGATTCTGGTAAAGTTGTCGAAGTTGTTGGTCTCGTCAGCAGAGAAGGTAAACCTGTCTTAGAGGTTTCCTCATCTTTCTTCTACCGTGGTGATTACAAAGATTTCCAAAACACTTTCTCCAAGACTACTGAAGCTCCATTCAAATTACACTTGAAATCTGCTAAAGATTTAGCCGTCTTAAAATCTAAGGAATGGTTCCAATTGGACAAAGATATTGAATTATTGAACGAAACATTAACCTTTGAAATTGAAACCGAAACAACTTTTAAGAACAAGACTGTTTTCAGCTCGGTAAAATCTGTTGGTAAAGTTTTGTTAGAATTACCAACCAAAGAAATTATCCAAATTGGTTCAATTGAATACGAAGCTGGTGAATCTCATGGTAACCCAGTTACTGATTATCTGAAGAGAAATGGTTTCGCTACGGAAGAGAGCGTTAAGTTTGAAAACAATATTCCAATTGCCACTCTAGAAAGTCGTACTCCTGGTACAAATGAGCCATACGCTGTTGTCTCTGGTGATTACAATCCAATTCACGTTTCCCGTGTCTTTTCACAATATGCTAATTTACCAGGTACCATCACTCATGGTATGTACTCGAGTGCTTCTGTCCGTTCATTAGTTGAAAGTTGGGCTGCTGATTCAGTTTCTTCAAGAGTTCGTGCTTTCAATGTTCAGTTTGTTGGTATGGTTTTACCAAATGATACTTTGACAACTCGCTTAGAGCATGTTGGTATGATCAATGGTCGTAAGATTATCAAAGTTGAAACGCGCAATGAACAAGAACTTGTTGTGCTATCAGGTGAAGCTGAAATAGATCAACCAGTTTCTACTTTTGTTTTCACTGGTCAAGGTTCTCAAGAACAAGGTATGGGTATGGACTTGTATGAAAAATCCGAAGTTGCTCGTCAAGTTTGGGATAGAGCTGATAACCATTTCTTGAATACATATGGTTTCTCTATCATTGATATTGTCAAGAATAACCCAAGTGAGTTAACCGTTCATTTCGGTGGTGAAAAGGGTAGAAAGATCAAGTTGAACTATAGTCAAATGACTTTCGAAACCATTGTTGATGGTACCGTTGTTTCGGAAAGAATTTTCAAAGAAATTGATGATAAAACTTTATCATATACTTTCAAGAACCCAGGTGGTTTACTTGCCGCAACTCAATTCACACAACCAGCTTTGACCCTAATGGAAAAAGCCTCATTTGAAGACTTGAAAGCCAAAGGTTTAATTCCAGCTGATTGTATCTTTGCTGGTCACTCTTTAGGTGAATATGCTTCATTAGCTTCATTAGCTGAAGTCATGTCCATTGAATCTCTAGTTGAAATTGTTTTCTATAGAGGTATGACCATGCAAGTTGCTGTCCCAAGAGATGAACTAGGAAGATCCAATTATGGTATGATTGCCGTTAACCCTGGAAGAGTCTCACCAACTTTCACACAAGACGCATTAAAATTTGTTGTTGAAAGAGTTGATAAACAAAGCACATGGTTATGTGAGATTGTTAATTTCAACGTTGAAAATCAACAATATGTTACTGCTGGTGATTTAAGAGCTCTAGATACATTAACCAATGTTTTGAACTTTATCAAGATCCAAAAGATAGATATTGCCAAACTAAGAGAACAATTATCAATTGAAAAAGTTGAAGAACATTTGAATGAAATCATTGATGAAGTTTCAAAGAAATCATTAGCTAAGCCACAGCCAATAGAGTTAGAAAGAGGATTTGCTACTATCCCATTACGTGGGATTTCTGTTCCATTCCATTCCAGTTATTTGAGAAATGGTGTTAAACCATTCAAGGCCTTCTTAGAAAAGAACATATTGAAAGAGAATGTCAAGGCTGATAAATTAATTGGTAAATATATTCCAAATTTAACTGCCAAACCATTCGAAGTTACTAAAGAGTACTTTGAGGATGTTTATAAATTGACAAACTCTGACAAGATCAAAGATGTTCTTGATAACTGGGAAAAATATCAAAAATAAGAAGCATGAGTGAAATACACAGTTGGGAATCATTGCGTCGTTTTAAGCTGAAATCCTCAAAATTTCAAATCTTCAATATACCAGTGTGGTGTTGGTTTTTGAAGTCATTTTCGAAATATTGAAGCACTTTCAGCTAAATAGCCATACCCAAAGTTGTTTGTTTTACTGTTTGTTACTCTTAATTTTTTTCTTCTCATATTCTGCTTTTTTTGCCCGCTATATGGGTTTCAAATTTACTACATATTAATACCAAAGAGTTGGTTTAGAGAGAGAAAGAGAGATATGTTGGTGGTCCATAGAGGAAAGTTAGATAGCCATGACTTTTTTTGTTATATTGTTCCTATTCTTTTGTCTTTTTCTTTTTGAATTTGTCTTTTTGAAACATGCCTTTCTAATAATCTGTTGATTTTCTAACTTTAATTTATTCGTTGTTAATAATCCATCATTTACATACACATACTACGTTATATAATTAAGGAATGCTGTAGAGTCTGTGTAGAGAGCTCTTACCGGTTCATTATTATAAAAGAGTATTAGTTTCATAAAGGTCTGAGGGTCCATTCATGATATTGTGTGTAGTGAAATGTCAGTGAATGCATTGTTCCACTCACCTTCCTCAAATGTCTTGTAGCTCAACAAGTTGAATGACTTAAAATATGATTCTATCTTTGTGTAATCAATAATAGGTTCAGTAAACTTGAATTTATTAGCCCTTTTACTCTTCTTTTTGGAGGTTACTTTTTGAAAACCATCATCCAGACCGTTGGATTCTTCATTATGAACATTAGAGTTATCATTGAGTTTCTTAGGATTATTATCAGAGTTAACTAACTTCGACAGTAGAGGGTATTTGTCATAAAGATCAGATCTCGTTAGCCTCTCTGTATGTGTTAAGATATTATTTGCCAGTAATAATTTTGGCTCTTGTTCTTTGAGAATTGTATTGGTTAAACTCAAAGGAGCGTGCGGTAGGAAGTACAATGTTACATTACCTTCTTTATCATCAACAGATTTATATGCATCCTCATGAGTGTAGTTCCAAAATGAGAACAATGCAAGGTCTAATGAGGTAAAAACTGGATCAAAGAGGGAAACATTAATGTTTTCAATTTTAAGATCTTGAATGATAAGTTGTAATAGTGCCAATTGATAAGACGCAGCATCCTCTTGACTTGGTGAACCTAATGCTAAGCATCTGACATACCTTATTTTCGAATCTTTGATGTCCTCTTGAATCTTGTTGTATAGTGTTGATTGTTTTAATATAGACTTCTTTATGTCTATTGTGTCTTGCAATGCTTTGACATCTTCAAATTTGGTGCTATTAGGATCACTTATACCTTTTATCTTGGATCTCTTCTTGGTATTCACAAATCCTTCAGACATCGTTGGCTTGAACGGTACGTCAACGACATGGATAAGTAGTCTATATAGACCTGACATGTCACCACCGAACAATATGGGACATTATAAAAAAAGACTACTGAAAATAGTTAGTCCCTTTTTTAAAAAAGGTCTCGCTAATAATCGGTTTGAGACACAAGCTCATCTCATCTCGAGACTTGAAAAATCGAAAAAATAACTAAGGAAAGCAAACCACAATGAAAAGACAAGGCTGATCAAGAATAAATTTACGAAACGGAAATGAATAGTGATGTTGTTTAAGGGAAATAAACCGACCCAAGTTAATTGCGATGAAATTGACGATTTCCACCTCTTGGATTTACAAAAGTTCTCTTATCGTAGTAAATAGGCCTTATCTCCTCTCCGTTCTTTGTGTCAACTCCGGCCATCTCATTTTCAGGTTATCAGTAGTAATTCCCAACGGAGATTAGAAGAATCGGTCTCGCTTGAACCCACAATAAGCTACCATTTACTATTCAAAATATAGATTGGTATAATAGCTAGTGAGCGAATGATCTATTCAAAACGAAGTTAAGCTAAAGAGTGTACTAAATACCTCAATATCACCATCAACGTTGTATCTCTTGGGTCACGTGAGTACGCTTTCAGCGGAGGTTGCCAGGGTTTTTCAAATGGCCCAAAAAATTTCAGTTTTATCGCCAAAGTTCCCCGGAAGTTCCCAGAAAGTCATCGTCTAAATTTTTTCCAGTTACGGGCAAAAAAAAAAAAAAAATTTGACTTTGGGATAGGAAAAAAAAAAAATTTTGATGCTCCAATTAAAACCGTACTAAGTAGAAGTTCTCCGCGGTTTGATGTAATCCTGCTCTTTGTTGCTTGTCACTTATATTCAATTTATAGATACACAACCATTCTGCAAGACTTTTGAAACCATTTTGTGGATTATTTTTCTCTCTCTCTCTCTTTCGGTATTAATAGAGAGCTGCGCTGTATTTCAAAAGAGATTCAATCAGACAGGATATAGATAAGAATAATTTGGGACCATTTGGAAGCATCCTTAACCAAGCTCAATTTTTTATAAACAGAGCTCATTCTTCTTCTTATTTTTGATCTCCTTCAAAGTGTCATCCTTTGCTCCAAACATCAATACACAGGCAACACCAGCCAAAGTTGTTACACCTATTGATTTCACTAATACAACTTCTTCAGATATGCGTAAATGCAAAGTGTTTGTGGGTAATTCCCATCCAGAGTTGGGTAATTTGATCTGTGCTAAATTAGGTGTTGAACCAGCTCCTTGTACTTTAAAGAAGTTCTCAAATGGTGAGACTTCTGTACAAATTGGTGTATCGGTTCGTGATGAAGACGTTTATGTCATTCAAAGTGGATCCGGTGATATTAACGATCATATTATGGAATTATTAATCTTAGTTTCAGCATGTAGAGGTGGTTCAGCAAAGAAAATTACTGCAGTTATACCGCAATTCCCATATTCAAAGCAATCCAAAATGAAAAAACATAGAGGTGCAATTACTGCTAGAATGTTGGCTAATCTATTAATAATGGCAGGTGCTGATCATATCATTTCAATGGACTTACATGCTTCTCAAATGCAAGGGTTTTTCACTAAACCTGTTGATAATTTATATGGTGGTCCAAGTTTAGCTAAATGGATTACTCAAAATGTTGATGATTTCACCAATGCAGTTGTTGTTTCGAAAAATCCAGGTGGTACTAAAAGAGTCACTGCCTTGGCTGATTCTTTAAAGATAAATTTTGCAATGATCCATACAGATCGTCGTCGTAATGCTGATTTTTATTCACAACAAAGAGCACAGAGATTACAAAGCCAAGCTAAACAAAGAAGACAAAGCTCTTCAAGAAGAAAATCATCAGTTGCTGCAATTAAGCCAGTACTTAACAATACTCTTAATGAAGATGATGAAGAGGAGGAAAATATCATACTGGCTAATGGATTACAAACTGCTCGTGTTGTCCAAGGTCATGTTGTTGATGACGATTACATTTCAGAATCGGTAGAAAATGAATCCGTTATTTCAGATGAAGGTATCCCAAATGATCAAACTTCTTATGCATTGGGAGGTACTTATGATGCTGCTGATTCTGACGAGGAAGATGAACCACAGGCTTTGCAGCAAGAGAAACTAATCACTTTAGTCGGTGATGTTAAAGATCGTTCTGTTATTATCTTGGATGATATGATTGATAGACCAGGTTCTTTCATTGCAGCTGCTGAACATTGTCGTCTAAACTGTGGTGCTAAAAAGGTTTACGTTGTTGCAACGCATGGTTTATTCATCGATGATTGTTTACAAAGTTTAAACGCTTGTAAATATATCGATCAAGTTATCGTTACAAACACATATCCATTGACTGAAGAGAAGAAAAAAATCTCAAAATTAACTACAATTGATGTTGCTCCTATTTTTGCTGAATGTATCCGTCGTGACCATTACGGTGAAAGTATATCTGTACTTTTCAACTCCTTGTCTACTATATAGAATTATATTACTTGCTTATTAAAGTACCAAAATTAAAAACAAGAATTTATCATTTTCGATTAATACGTACTAAAAATCTGATACATGTGTACTAATGGCTAAAAGATAAGACTTGAAGAACAATGGAATACATGACCGTTTTAGTTTATAAATATTAAGTTATAAATTATGATCTAAACATCTGTCTGCGATGAAGCTCTAGGCTCAAATAATGGACTTGAAATACTAACTGCAGTGAACTTCTTTGGTAGGTTGACCTTTTTGAATTTGGATTTCAACCTTTGAGTAACTAAGTC
Source organism: Taiozyma peoriensis (assembly GCA_030574875.1). Classification (NCBI taxonomy): domain Eukaryota; kingdom Fungi; phylum Ascomycota; class Saccharomycetes; order Phaffomycetales; family Wickerhamomycetaceae; genus Taiozyma; species Taiozyma peoriensis. The sequence goes on from JAJMFM010000006.1 coordinate 204,078, forward strand.
AAAATCTAAATGCTTTGTCAGACTAATCTTTGGAATACAACTAATATAATGCTTCTCATCTAGTTCAACATCTAATGGATCTTGAGTATGACAACCTGGTGATAGTTTAAATCTAATTGAATGATTCTTTCCTGAACTATCCTCATATAACTCAAAAATAATCTGTGATAAATAGTCCAATTCTGGTAAATCATTTCTATTAATATAAAATTGAATGTTACTTTCGTATAAAATGTTCAGCAATGTATACATGTGACTTTCCTTTGTAAAATAAGCAACCAGGCCAGGTTTATCATTTACAATCATAGAATTCAAATCGCTGAGTATTTTTTTCGCCAATGGAATCGATGTTAAAAGACCAATTTCTAGTTTTTCACTCTGGGTTATACCATATTCTTGAGGACAGATGAAATCAAATAGAACTTGTGATAATTTATATAGCTCTCTCAAATATTTGAATATTTGATCATCGAAAAGGAAATGATTATGTGCACCACAATTCAAAGCATTACCATCTGTTGATTTGAAAAGTTTTAAATGCTCAGGGTATTTGTGGATTAATAATGAATCTGATGGTCTAACGATATGTTTAACAGGTTGAAAGATTTTTTCCAAAAATTCTCTATTGTGTAAAGCATCAAATTTCATTGTATCATATAGTTCAGATATTTTAGAAGGGTCAACTTTTTCCACTGTGGTGAATTCACTGAACAACTTATTCCATCTTTCAACGAATAAATCAGGATCCTCACCAGAACACCATTCCAAGTTCAAACCCTTTGCAGTTTCAAAGTTATAATCCATAATCTTTTGATGATAATTCATTAAATCTACAACTCTCTTGATCACCAAATATGGCTCTGGCATTTTCTGTGGCCATGTGAATTGAGGTGGAGCTTCTTTACCTTCTCTTAACAAAGGTTTTAATTTTTTCTTAACTTTATCCATCAAATCTTTAGCTGCATTACTATCATCTAATAAATCTTTCCTTATTTGAATGTCCTGAGGTGTGGTTTCTGATAACGCATTGGCCCAAAGATTTGCTGATATCAATACCCTTCTTTCAGAAGATGAGAATACTTCAACGTTATCTAAAATGTCCTTATTTAAAAGACTAACATCTTGTCTAGTTTGCTCACCAAGATCTGTAGCCTGGTATCGAGCAGAATGTGTTGCTTCACCACCCCATTTTAAAATGAATTGAACTTTTTCAATTTCATTTTCTTCATTCAAGACTGGTTTTAGCTGAATTTTAGTTCCTGGGAAATTCAATTTTTTCTCCAAGGTATTTGCTAAAATCCTCAACTTGATTGCATCTTCTAATTTTTGTTCTTGGGCTATTTTAATTGCTTTTAAAACGATTTCTAAATCAGACACTTCTCTAATTATAACCTCTTCTTTATGACCTTTTAATAGCGATATAAAAATTTCGGATCTAAAACTATATTTAAATTTTTGCTTTGGAGTTCTATCAGCATGACGTATAACTGTTACAAGACCTTTTAAAATCCATTTTTGAGATTTTTCTTCAGGTGGAGCTTCATGACTGACCAATTTTCTAAAGTCTCTGACTTTCTTAGCTTCGAAGAATAAATCACGTAAAATTCTAGCACAACTATCGTAATAAACTTTATTATCTTTAACAAAAGAGAATCCATTAACGTCAATAACATAACTTTTACCCCCAACTCGTAGTAAATCAAATCCACAAATAGTTTGTTTGAAATTTGTTGAAACAGCACTTGCAATTCTTTTCTCTTCAGCTGAGAGCTCAGTTATATATCTTATTTCCTTACCATGAGTGTTTCTTCTAACAATACCATCAACAACTGGAGATTTTCTAGTTTCAGCATGACAAAACTCTGGACCCACTGTGTAAGCTTTAACATCCTCAAAGTTATTGGTATCCATAAATTTCTCATAAACATAAGAACCAGTTGTTCTTGGATGAGTTAATTTTGGATCAAATTCAGATGATTTATTCCCAACTTTTCGAAAAAGCCTTCTACCACCACCACCATCTTTGGATGAATAATATATATAAACGTTATGATCTTCACCATCCACTGGTTTCTCAACAAAAGGTTTACTTAAAGTTTTACCATCAACTTCTATTGTATCATCGTCAATCATTCTCCACTGGGGTTCTGGGACTTTTTTAATCACGACACCTTGTTCAGCAAGTTTTGCCTTCAACTCTTCGTTTACTCTTGGGCCACCATCTCTTGAAATCTCTAGTCTCTCGGGAGTTGGAACTCCAGCAGCATCTAATAACCAAAGACATAATCTTCTATCCCATAACGCTTTTTGCATTAAAAGATCGTTAACAAAATAAGGTTTACGAAGCCTAACGTATTCAATGGCCTTGTTTAATGGGAAACCCTTGGAGAAGAAACTCAACAAGAAATCACAAGTTGGCCAGTTTTCAATGGATTCATCCAGTATAACTTTATCACCAAAGATAACAGTTTCAAATTCACCATTTTCTATAAGTCTATTTAAAATCTCCCTACAAGGTTTACTCAAAACTTTAGCATCCATAGCACAAACACCAAGTTTACCAATTTTTGGAAGTTGTAATCTTGTAAGTGAAGTTGAAGACTTTCGACCAGCAGGTGGAGATGAATTAATGAAAGATTTAGAGTCATTAACAGCAGGTGGCGGCAGATGAAGTTGACTATTATTTTCACTGGATGAGGTCTTTGGAGTGAATCCTTCTAAAATCGGCGCTATTGATGCCATTGCCTTCTTGGTATCCTCACCACCGGAGACTGAACTGGCGGTACTTAGTACCAGGGGTGACACAGGCATCGAATGTGCCTTCTTTGATCCTCCAACGATGTCTATCGGTTCAGATGGTGCCATCGTCTGCAAATTGAATCAATGTACTTCTTTTGATTGCAACTGATATTAATGATCAACACAAATAACAAATATGTCTTAGTACTACAAAACACTAAATGGTGACTGTGATGTGTGATGATTGTAGATCCTTCACGTTTTCACTGGTTTTTGCTTTTCTGTGGGCCTTTTCTGTCAAAAAAAAACGTGTAGAGAAAATCGTTTTTTGATCGACTTTTCGATAATGAAATTCGGAAAAAGAAAAGAAGAGTAAAAAAAAAAAAAAGCTAAAAAAAGAAATTGGACGAGTCAGGAGTCGAACCCGAGACCTTTCACATGCTAAGCGAACGCGCTACCAACTACGCCACACGCCCTAAATCTTAAAATACTAAACCTGGCTGTTTGCCTTCACTAAAAATATTAGAATAAGAATCAATGCTCATAACAATGCTCAAAAAAATTAAATGGGCATCGGGTACTCTAAAAAATTTTGTATATAATTTTTTTCGCATTTAAAGCGATGAGCTATTGATTGACATCTCAAGTAGTCGATTGATAATCAGACGCTTCAACTGTCTTTGGTATCTGATATAAAGATTAATCATGACTACTGATATATCTGAGATTAAAAGACGAAAAGTGGGAGTTTCCAATGGTACTTCTGCCAAATCATCCAAGATCTTTTCTCCTTTCAGAGTTATAGGTAATGTCTCGAATGATACTCCGTTTGCTACTGGTACTTTAGGTTCAACTTTTTACATTGCCACCAGTGTTGGTCGTGCATTTCAAATTTATGATGCTAATACACTTCATCTATTGTTTGTGTCTCAAAATCAAACCGATAGTAAGATCACTTCATTAGCTGCTCATTTCCATTTCGTCTATGCCACATATGGTAATAAGATTGGAATTTATAAGAGAGGTAAATTGCAGCACACTTTAGAGATTGATAACACAGATGAGGTTTTGAACAAAGTTTTGATCTTTGGTGAATATTTAGTTGCAGCTTCAGAAAAAAATATCTACATTTATAAAAAGGCTAACGGCTTAAAAGTTGCAACTGAATACTATACCAAATTAACAGTCTCTGAACTTGATGGTAAAATCGTTGATTTGATTCATCCTCCAACTTATCTTAACAAGATTGTCGTTGCCACAACGTCCACTTTACTTATCTTCAACATTCATTCTGCAAAACTATTATACACTTCAAGCATTTTCGCTGATCAAATTACCACCATTGAAGCTGCTCCTGTCTTGGATTTAATTGCCATTGGTACTGTTAAAGGTGATGTTCATCTCTATAACTTGAAGAAGGGTAGAACTATTCGTACTTTTGATATCTCACAGGATGATAGTATTAACACCATATCTTTTAGAACTGATGGACAATCTCATTTTGTTACAGGTTTGAGTAATGGTGATCTAGCATTTTATGATCTACAGCGTAAACAAAGAATTCATCTTTTGAAAAAAGCTCATAAGGATCAGTTTGGTGGTGTTTTGAAAGCTCAGTTTTTGAACGGTCAACCTATTGTTGTTACAAACGGTGGTGATAACCAATTGAAAGAATTTGTCTTTGATCCATCTTTATCAACTTCCGATAAATCAACCATTGTTTCACCTCCTCGTCATTTAAGATCAAGAGGTGGTCATTCTTCTCCACCATCGTCAATCTCATTTGCTAATGCTGCCTCTTCTCATTTCATCCTTTCAGGTTCAAAAGATCGTACTTTTTGGTCTTTTTCTTTAAGAAAAGATGCCCAATCTCAAGAATTATCTCAAAGATTACAAAAATCTTCAACTAGACAAGCTGGTCCAACTGTTAAAGAAAAGTTCCCTCCAATCATTGACATTGCCGTTGAAACTTCAAGAGAAGGTGAATGGGAAAATGTTATCACAGCTCATGAGGGCGAAACATTTGCAAGAACTTGGGATTCAAAATCCAAAAGAGTTGGTAAACATTTCTTAAATACTATTGATGGTGGGTTTGTTAAAACTGTCTCTGTCTCTATCTGTGGTAATTTTGGATTAATTGGGTCCTCAAAGGGTGCTATTGGAGTTTACAATTTACAAAGTGGGATCTTAAGAAAAAAGTATCAATTACATAAAAAGCCTGTCACTGGTATTGCTATTGATGGTATGAATCGTAAGATGATTTCAAGTTCTTTGGATGGGTTAGTTGGATTTTATGATTTTAGTCAATCTAAATATTTGGGTAAATTACAACTTTCTTCACCAATCACCAAATTAGTTTATCATAGATCTTCAGATTTGGTTGCGTTGGCATTGGATGATCTATCAATTGTTATTGTTGACTCAGTAACGCAAAAGGTTGTTCGTAATCTATTTGGTCATAAGAATAGAATCACTTCAATGGATTTCAGTCCAGATGGTCGTTGGTTAATTTCGAGCTCTCTAGATTCAACGGTTAGAACTTGGGATTTACCAACTGGTGGATGTATTGATGGGTTCAAAGTTTCTGATGTTGTTACAAACTTGAAATTTTCCCCTGTTGGTGATTATTTAGCCACTTCACATGTTTCTCAAGTTGGGATAAACCTATGGACAAATAGAGCTCAGTTTAAACCGGTTTCCACAAGACATATCGAAGATGACGAATTCAGAGAAATGATCTTACCTAATGCTTCAGGTGAAGGTGGTTCAAGTATCTTAGAAGGTGCTTTAGATGAAGAAGATGACGTTGAAACAGACGTTTTCACAAATCATTACCAATCTTTAAATCAAATCAATGAAAACTTGTTGACGTTATCACTCAATCCAAGAAACAAGTTCAACACTTTATTGAATTTAGATTTGATCAAACAACGTAATAAACCTAAAGAAGCTCCAAAGAAACCGGAAAATGCGCCTTTCTTTTTACAGTTAACAGGTTCGAATATTGGTGATGATGCGGCTGTTAGAGAAGGTGCAGCACCAGAGACATCAACGTTGGTTAATGAATCTTCTTCTTCAACAAGTGCAATTTCTAACACTCTACAATTGAAACCAGGACAATCATCTTTTGAAAGTCAATTTACTAGACTTTTACGTGAAAATGCACAAACTGGTGATTTTACGGAATTTTTGAAGTTTTTAAGCACTTCATCTCCAGCCACCACTGATCTTGAGATTAAGTCTATAAACACTCAACCACCATTCACAGAAGTTATTAATTTGATTGATTCTTTTACATTTGGATTACAAACAAAGAAAGACTTTGAAATGTTGGAAGCATGGATGAGCATGTTATTACAAAACCATGGTGATGTTATCTTAGGGAACCAAGATGTGATTAGTGCATTGCAAAAATGGCAAGAAAATCATGAGAAGTCTGTTAACAATTTGGATCATTTGATTAAATATTGTTCAGGTGTTATCAATCTGTTAACATCAGTTTAAGAGGTTCTATATAGAGAAATACGAATGGATTTAAAAATCATCTCACCGGTAGGTTTTGTGTTTATTTACTCAAAGTTTTTGTAATGCTCTCCCAATTTGACACTTTTCAATTTCTTTCTTTTCAAACTATGAAGTAGTTTTTCTGTACAACCAAAATGCACCAATTTTGCTGTTTGATTGACATCATCACTGTTTGTTAAATGCTCAGGAACATAACTAATCACACTATTTCCAAGATACTTCCCACAATATTGACACCTTTCCTCCTCGTTAACCTCGACTTTAGTAGCATACTCTTTGAACAGTAGTTCTTTTTGTTTCCAGCCGGTCAATTGCCAAAGTTGTTTAGTCAGATTTGACGAACTTGCACTTTGTAAAGATTGACGGATTTGTAAAGTAAGGAATTCTTCAAGTTCAGAAATGATGAACGAATTAGGAATGGAGTTTATAGTTTTGGAAAGGGAGACGAATTGATTTGAGGTTGAGGTTGCAGTTGAAATCAACAGTTTTAAAATGATTTTCCTATTTTGATTATGATCCCAAAGTATCATCAAAAGTGAGTAAAATAGAGATGTATAATCTGCCTTGAGAGTTGAGTTTGAAGTTGCATCAATTGAGTTGAGTTTTTCTTGAACGTACTTGACAGCCAACTCTGGGGTTTCCATTTTTCCCACAAATACCTGTAAAACTTCTTCATCCCTTGATAGTTTTTCAAGGACCAGAGTCTTTAGTAGATATATTCTATTTGCAACATCAACATCATTTGAAGCCTTCAACGACTCATTTAGTTGTCCCAGAACCTCATCGTATGAATAACCTTCAAATTTCAAGATTTTTTTCAACAAGCTGTACCATTGAACTTTACCATCCTCATTAACATCATCAGCATTAGCGTCATAAAGATATCCAGAATTTCTCCAATGTATAAGATACTCAGTGATCAACTGATCCAAGTACCTCAGCTCATGTAGTTCATAAACCACATACTCTAAATACTTTGTCTTGTGTAATTTTGGGAGTGCTTCATCCAAAATCTTTGAAATTTGAAACGATTCAGAGTTTGCAGAGGTGATGAAAAGCGATTGAATAAGATCTTCGATTTTTTCCGAGTCTTCTGTGGAGTCAGACAAATTTCCAATCAACTCTTTAAAATTTGATATTATTAGAGGTAGTTTTTGTGATGGTAGTCTCTGAAGATACCGAATCAATCTTGACTCAATATATTTGAATGACTCATCAAGAGAAGCATCAGAGTTGAGATCGTTATTGTTCTGATCAATACCATTTTTCAAAAGTTTCACAGCTTCTTCATGTCTTTGCTTTGAATAGTAGTAATCAACAAGTTCGCTATAAAGCTGTTTCTCTTTCAATCCAATGATTACAGCTTCTTCATCACAATGGTTTGGTAATCTTATCAGTGGTCCTATTAGCTTTGAACCTAATTTAATATAAGATTGGAAGAGAGCGGTGTCTATTAATCTTTGAATGTCTGAAATTTCAGAAGAGTTTGGGATCAAGAGTGCAAGGATTTGTGTATGTTGTTGAGTTTGTAATTTGGATAATTTATGGCGTGTTGAAGTGAGATAGTTGACAAAGCTGTGTAAAAACAAAGGAGTGGAACTTTTTTCCTCGGTGATATTAGAACGTATCCAGTCCAAGGTCTGTCTGATATCACTATTGTATTCGATATATCTGCGAACTGCACTGTCATAATCGCCATCTTGTAAATTTCTATCAGCTAGTTTAATCTCGAGTTCTCTCAGTTTAGATAAATCATAATCCTCAAACTGTTTGAGAAGATGTATTGATCCAACTAGATCGATTGTTGAGTATCGATCTATTATTTCATTAACTTGATTAATCCGTAACCATTGTAGTTCATTGTTGTTCTTTGATAGTACTAATTGTGAAAGGTGATCAGCATTGAAGAACTTCAACCCATTGTCAACTTTAACCGTTTGTAAAGATTTCAAAGAATCAATCTCTTTTACAATGATACGATCTTGTAAGGAGGCTATTAAAAAAGGTTGCAGTATCGATATAGAAGTCACTGGCGAGGACAGATTCCATAAGAAACTTTTAACGATATTGAGTCCGTAATCCAATATGAATGCATGATTATGTTTGGATATGAGTATCCTGTCTCCCTTCAACTTGACAATCTCTATTGAATAGCTGAAGAATGATTTGTTGAACAAAGAGAGTCTTTGTAGTGCGCCATGGGGAGCAGTGGTAGTGGTGGTATCGGTTGATATCAAAGGATTATAAGAGTATATCTCCATTCCATTGATTATTAACACCAGACTCTCATTGATATATTCAAACCTGTCAATTTTTTTCAAATTGATACTCCAATTGGCAAACATTACCAACTCATCAGAGAGTAGGTTATAGTGTAAAAGATGATTTTTATTCGTAATTATTAAAGTGTTGTGTTGTGATGATTGTTGATACGTGATAGATTTAAATGGTAATTTCTCAAGTATTTGTAAATGATCAATATCAACGAGGTAAAGTTCCCCATTTGAGATCACTGATACTGTTGAGCTGTTTAAGAAGGCTATGGAATCAATGGGATCATTTGCAATGGCGAGTTTGTTATTGGGACTGTTGGGACTATTGGGACTATCAATATCATTATCGTACACTTCCAAGTGGCCCTTATCATCACCGGAAACTGTCACTTTGCCAAATATTGCCACGGCGGTTTTCTTCTCAGAGGAACCTGTGATTGAAACAAGATTATCATTGGGTATGAGTATGGGTAGGCTTGTCATCGTCAATGGTTGGCCTTGGGTTGGTATTGTTGTTGTAGATGATTAAAGGTAGGTGTTCTTCTTAAATTTTTGATTTTCATGTCATAAAAGGCAAAATAAAAAAAATAGAAATGTGACAAAAATAAGACTATCAAATAATCTCCCACTCTGTTTGTATATTCTAACAATTATAACTGTTCTTTACGAGATGTCCACCACCGATGTTCAACAATCCCTTCAGAAGCTCTCGGTAATCTCCAATTCTTCGACACAACACCTAATTCAGATCAAACAAATAGACCTGATTCTCTCAAACCAGTTGAAAAAGATTCAGGAGGAGACTTGCCAATCACAGAAATACATCAAGAGTTATCAGAAATTAGTGGCTGGTAATCGAGGTGTAGTTGACGATATAAATGAGTTTCAAAAACAGAGCGAATTGATAGACTTGAACCTAAGAGTTTTGGAGAGAACAAAGAGTATACTTGAATCCAACAAAGAGCTATAACAGAACTGAACCTACAACCTAATTTTACAACTACATCATAATAAGGGTTCATTCGTCATTAATTTGTTATATATTTATGTCATTACTGCGCCCCCCACTGCGCTCTACTAGCACTGTGCTATCTTCATGCTATAGTTGTATAGTATAATCAAGCTAACCCTTGACTTGCCCTCTCCCATTTTTTATTAGCAACCCACCCACTGTTGACAACTTTCAGCAGTTCTTTTAAATTCATTGGCTTTTTAAGGGTCTTGTTCTTTTCAATTAACGAGTTATACACAATAGGATAGTCATCTTTGTTAATACCTTGTAGTGCACTGTATTCCAACGTTCGTTTTTGAATTTTATACTGTAGATCAATATCCTTTGTATCATAATTCAACCAAATTTTACGACGTTTTTCCCATATTAAATCACCTTGATGGAATGGTTCAAATTCATCCTCTGTATTCCCATCGATGTTAACTTTCTGTTTACGATATTTATTTGATTCATCAACTGCATTAAAATCAGAAAAATCCGGTAGTGTTTGATTCGACTTTATCTGTCTCAGACCTTCTTCACTTTTAACATCAGATGTCACAATATTAGTATTATTATCTGTGGTAGTTGTAGCACCACCACCACCACCACCACCAACACCAGCGGCATTACCATTGGTATATTTCAATCCTCCAATGTTCAAACCGCCCAGTCCTTGTCCCTGGCCATGTTCCAATCCCTGCTGATCATCTTCCATGACTGACGTACCAACACTTGAACTGCTAGTAACCAAAAACAACTCGTTAACAATCTCGTCAGATGATAGCGCTTCTTCTGCTATATTCTTCAATTTCTTCGCAACAATGCTTAGATTTATTGATGCTTTCAAAAAGAGGTTTCGTATTCCTCGTACTATTGTCTTGTTGTTATGAGTATTATTGTTGTTGTTATTACCGCTGAGTAGATTATTATTGATGCTGTTGATATTACTATTGATACTGTTGGGTTTATTAAGCGTATTGTGATCCTCTTGTGACGTGTGGGTTTTAAACTTCTTGAGAGATGGTGTTAGTGACGGTGCTTTTATACTGTCTTTGGACATCTGTATACAGCTCTTTATCAAATCCTGTGTTGAATTGTGTTCTCTTTGATGAGATTTCCTTTGTTTGTGGGGTCGTTGATTGTGGAGAATGGAGGAGACTATAGTTGCCTCTCAGTTTAATAATCAATGTCTTCTTTCTTTAAGAGAAGAGATGAGAAACTTCTCTATGAAAAGAAATGAGTTAATCCTCAAACAAAGAAGACAAAGATGAATTATTTGAAAAACAGTCAGCTTTTAAAAAACTATATATTTTTTTGCTTCGTTTAAAGCCAATAAAACTCTATATTCTATTTAACAAATTGCCTTTTTTTCTGACTCAAAAATTTCCCTTTTTTTTTTTAAAAAACCCTTCAAACTTTTTTTATCCAAATTGGGTTTAAATTAGATGGTTATGAGCAAAAAAAAAAGTGTCTAAAAATATACGTTTCTATAGTTACATTATAGACAAACTCCAAACAATTAAAGAAGATTCAAGGAAAAGTTATTTTATACACAAGTATATATTAAAAAGTTTTATTGAGCTTCCTTCTTCTTTTTTTCCTCTCTTTGTTGAGTTTTTTTAAGTTTTTCCTCTTCAATTTCCAATTTAATCTTATTCCAAACTTTATGATTTAATTTCCATTTATTCAATTGTAGTAACTCATCTTTGGAAATATCCGAAACATTTGTTAACTTCCTCTTTTTAACCTCCACTGAGTTCGAACTCTCAACGGAACTCAACTTCTCACCAAATCTCACACCATGAATTGCAATACTCATCCCATCGTGTTCTCCTTGAGTCCAATCTCTTGAATTTATACCATTTCTATAAATCCCTTGGTATGAAACCAACGTTGGTAATATTATCAAATCGACATGAATATCACCTTCAATTATGTTTAAAAATTGTCTAAAATTACTCACAGATTGTTGAATGTTTGATTTATTCTCTAAATTACCTGGTGTCTGCTTTTCTTGTCCATTGACTTTATCTTTATCATTACTTGTGTCTTCAGCTTTCTCATCCTCATCATCCTCATCATCATCATCATCCTTCGTTGGTGGTGGAATCTCTATTGATTCATCAGCAATTGGTAAGAATCCATTATGCTTCAGTATTAAGAGTATATCAGAGTCATCGGTATAGATATCAGTACCCCATATGTTCCTTTGTATATAATTTGGATTATTTTGGAAATCCGTTATGTAGTAAGATGGAATCCTAACTGTGATTATGGAATTGATATTATTACGAAGCTCTGGAATCAATGGAACTATTTCATTCCTATCATCATTTTTGTTACTTGATTGATAGCTTGTTAGTTGAGAATACGAGGATCTTGTTGGATAGGGAGTATACAGTATCGAACCAAGATGTTCTCTTGGGAATTTCGAAGCGTGTTGTAAAACTTCATCGTTATTAATGATTATTTTCCTCTTGACAAATTTCTTCTTCACTTCTTTCAAAGGTGGACGGATCGTCTCTTGTGATGGTTTTTTATTTGGTTGAATTGCATTCAATCTTTTTATAATAGAATAGCATAAAAACGTCTTGTAATTTGAATTTAATTTTTTTTCAATGCGAACTCTTTTTTCATGTTGTAAAATGTCATGTTTCTCTTCATTTGTGAAATCATCAATTGAATATTTCAACTCGTAGTATTTGATTATATCTTCATCGGATTTCTCATCTTCCAACTCAGGTTTAGTGATTTCTTCTTTTAATTTAACACTGTTGGTTGAAGTGTATGGTGACTGTTGTTGTGGCTGTTGTAGTACTTGATTCTGAGAATGTGGTTTTGAATGGGTTTTCGAATGAGTGCGATGGTGCTGTTGTTGCTGTGGCTGTGATGGAGATATCAAATTGTTCAAAGAAGCAGGTCTTGATTGGAAAACCCCACTCGATGGGGGTTCATTTGAAGTGATAAATGATAAATGAGGTGAACTAGAATTTGCATTTGTTGAAAGACCTGTTGTTCTGTGTAAAAGTGATTGTAAAGGAGATTTACCTCCACTTGACTTTACAGATTCGGAAACATGTGGCACTGATTGTTGAACCTGTTGTGATACAATCTGATGCTGTTGTGGTTGTTGATGATGATGATGATGTGAATGTTGCTGCTGTTGATGTTGTGAGCCGGTACTATCGTCATTCAGCAGTCTAGATACACCTAATGATTGAGTACTTTGCTGTTGTTGAATCCCGGAAAGATTTGACAGGAAGGATATTGGAGGCAATCGAATCCCAGTTGAAGAACTCCCATTAGCATGAGCACTTGCACTACCGGCACTTACTGGGGCTCCAGAGGGACTTGAATGGTTGCTACCATGATGCGATTGATGTGATTGATGCGGTAGATGATGTTGTTGTGTTTGTGGTTGTTGCTGATTATCAGAGTTTAGTACGGATGGTAGATTAGGACGTGGTGGATTTTGATCGGACATATCTAATATTCATAAAAAACAATTAATAAAAAGACAGACCAAGAATGCAAACCAGTAACCTGTTAGCAATTAGCAATGAAAATAACAAGCAATTATACTAAATATGAATATAGAAATTCTCTTTTCAATTTGATATTTTGTCTTTTTTGTTTGTGTTTTATCTTTATTTAATTTCCCCTGAAGGAGTTATTCCATTTACATTGTTTTTCATTATTTATTTTTGTCCTTTCTTTTCAGTTTTATTGAAAATAAAAAAATAAAAATTTGGGTTTTTTTCCGAAGAAAAGAAAGACAAATATTTTGAATAGTATAAAACATAATCGCGAATAATGGAAATAGAAAAACTTCCCCGGATAAGGAATTTAATCAAATATGCTGCTTAAAACATGAGATGTTAATAAAATGTGTCAAATTTAGAGATATTAAGTATCTAATATAATGTCTTTGGAGGTGTACACGGTGCTTTTAAGCTCCACTCTTTTCTCGCAGACTTTGTTACAATCCATCCCACCTGGGGGAATAGCTCCCACCGATGATGTTTCAATAGCGTTAACATCAATATCAGAATCATTTGAAAAACTACTATCACCATCAACAACAAAGTCTTCAATTACCACTATCAATCAAGAGTATCTTCGTCTGGCAGCTCAATTGAGACAGATAATAACCCGTTACAAATCAATCGAATCTTTAGACCATTTGCACAGGATTTTACTGTATTGGGAGTTACACCTATCTCTGTTAATATTTGGCAATGAACTAACAATAGCTCAACAAGAATCCAAAAAGTTAAGCACTGCCCTTGATGGGATCGTTAAATTACAACAGCAGGAAAAGAGTCAGTCAAAGACTGATAGCAATGGATTGACTTTCCCTAATGAAGTTTCATTGAGTTTGAAGTTGTTGTTGATTAGACTACGATCAATTGGTCCTAATTCTACATTGTTGAACGAATACTATATTCAGCTGTTAGATTGGAGATCTGTTTATTTTAATGAGATTGTTAGTGATGTTAACAAAGAGATTGCGAAAAGGTCTGTGGAAGTGCTGGCATTTGCAGTGTCAGGTTCATTGATTGCTAAAAGGGAATATTTAACATTTTTAACACATTCAGATTCAATTCTTCAAAATAACGATGACAATGACTTTAAAGATAGGTTTTCATTCCTATCGACTCTAATACTACTAATCCAAAACAATGATAAAGCCAAAGAATACTTTCAAAAAATCTCTATATCTACATTACCCACGTTAATCTCAGATTTACAACGTATAATTAATACAGTATCTCCAGTTCTTGATAATCGTGTCTTACAAGATGGTGAAATTCCAATAGGCTATACTCCAAGAGACTTTTCCCATATCACCACTTTTGACCAGTTGCTTGAAGTAACGAATGACAATAACACGATTACAGGAAGAATATTGTGTTCGTTATTGGCATTGTACGAGTTAAAAATTAGAGATTACAAAGATAAAGATTACTTCAATAATATAGAGTATGGTACATTAGATGAGAGGTTGAGTAAACAGCTATTTAAGCTATGGTATTCTAAAACTAATAAACTATATGGCTTTGAATAGTACATGTGTTATTTATATAGTATAGTATAGTATAGTATAGTATAATAACATGGGTATAAGACCCCAGGGCTATATTACAAGTAATCACATGATCTGTATGCTATTAGGGCTACAGCACACATCCATTCACCATCGTTTTTCAAATGATCAAATTGATCTGCGCAGCAGCTGTCCCCGTTTCCGTTCATTTCGCAAATTTACCAGAGCTTTTAAGTTTAAAACTACAGAGCTGTTTCGCGAACAGACGCAACTTTTTATTCTACAACTAATTGACAAAATTCGCGAAAGTATTTTTGAGTCTTTTACCTGTCCGCCTGGGCTCTATTTGCCCTTTCCCTGTCTCCACCGAAGATTACTGACATTGCACCGTTATCACTGTTGAAATCCCGGAATAACACAAGACTCCTCTCACTGAGATTTTAGATTTCTCTTCCTAAAAATACATTCTCGGTACTCGCACGCACAGAAACTCTTTACCCAGACTTTCATAAATTTTTCACTCAACCAAAAAGCCAGACTTTTAAACTTGTAGGTTTGGGAAAAGGAAAAAAAATTCAAAAAGCTATACTTAAATCAACTATTAAACATAGGTGTTAAGTAATTAGTCTTGAAGGTATTGAAAGATCATCCACAACAACAATAGTTAAAAATGTCCAGTAACAGATCTGCTTTGAAAGACGTTGTCACCCGTGAATACACCATCAACTTACACAAAAGAGTACGTTAACATAAACAATATCTGTTGAAGATTGAATGTCAAGTAAATGAAGTGAAGTTTTGTATGAAGTGAACTTGTATAACAAAACAACATAATCAGTATCAGCATCAAGAGAGAATCAATAGAATTATCACATCAACACGATATGGGAAAGGGAAAGAATAAGAGATTCAAGTTGGGCCATACAAGAGTATCGTAGTGCACTCCTAATATCAACCAGGGAATATCAAATGAACAATGCAATACAAGTCAACACCATTTAATCAAGACAATGAGAAGAGAGCTCGTTGAACCATTTTTATCATTGCACAATTCAAACACACACCTGTGATACAATCTTTTGAAAGATGGTATATCTATATGTATATTGATATATATCATCTCGTAGTTAAGATGGAGTATCACAGAGGAGACTACAATCAATTACAACAGTACTGTCAATCACCATTAGTGAAGTCAAAGAATCACCTACATTCAACAGCCATAATTCATTCAAGTCATACACTTCAACGCTTCGCACATATCACTTACTACTTGCATTCTTTTTCCATTTTAAAGACTAATACTAACAACATTCTGTAGTTACATGGTGTTTCATTCAAAAAGCGTGCTCCAACTGCCGTTAAGGAAATTAAAAAATTTGCTAAATTACATTTAGGTACCAACGATGTCAGATTAGATCCAAAATTAAACAAAGAAATCTGGAAAAGAGGAATCAAAGGTGTTCCATTCAGATTAAGAATTAGAATCTCAAGAAAACGTAACGAAGAAGAAGATTCTGAAGAAAAATTATTCTCATATGTTGAACCAGTTTTAGTTGCTAACGTTAAAGGTTTACACACCGTTGTTGTTGAAGAAGAAGATGCTTAAATTTAAACTGTTTAATCCATTCTTTCCAATGTATACAAAATTAATCAAATCTTACAATAAGTAACTATCAAGTAGTATTCATTTCTATACATCTTTTTTTATCCCTAGAAGTGACATAACGTAAGACAAAGGTAAAAATATATACATACTTTCAAGATATAATCTAAGACTACGCTTTTTAAGGTGATTGTAATATTCTATATTATTTCTAATTACATGCTAAAAATTAGTACTAATACTCCAAATAACTTTAACCCACAAAACCAAAACAATCTCTCTGGCCATCCATCAATCTTTTCAGTATAAATGATATGTAATGAGCAAGAATTCAAATCAGTGTAACTATGACTATAACGAACCAGTCATTACAAAAATAACAGATCATAACGATCCATTGTATGTATCTTGTTCCAAAAGTGGCTCTAAAAAAAAATAAAAATCTTCATCCCTTTGAATATTGTCTCATATCTACAAGAGAGTTGTGTGTTTTTATGGGGTGGATGTTAAACATACCTATATCACTCCTCCATTGAGTTATGAAAAGCTTATATTAATAATACTTTGTTAATATCCTTGTGTATATAGAGAGCTTAAGTGGTTGGTTTTTTGGTTAAATTTTTCATGTTTTCCCTCAAACATCTAAATCTTTCAACATTTTTTAGGGCTTTTTTTTTTTTTACCCTGAAAAAAGATTATGAGCGATGGGGAGGTGAGACTAGAGAGACTTGATGTTCAATACTACTCAAATATATCTATATGTTGTATTTATAATTATGTATGTATCAAATGTGCAAATCTCTTTGCTTCTTATATGGAATCTCTACACTCTCACCAAATCCAGCTTCAGAGGATCTTTTCAGTATAAAGTTATCATCGAAAAAATCAATCATCTCAGCTAATGTCTTACAATCCATCATCTCTTTATATAAATCTTTGGATATTTGATTATCCAACATACATGAGAAATGATGTTGAATTAATCTAAATGGTAATCCATAACTTGTTGAGTACTCCCAGAATTTCTCAATACTACCCCATGGTGCCTTGGCTAAACCTGTAAATAGTGCAGGATTAGCTAATATACCACGTACTGCCATGACACCATCAACTTTTGTATACTCTGCAATTTTATTACAATCCTCCAAGGAGAAACAGTCCCCATTAGCAATAACTGGGACGCTAACATTCTCCTTGACCAGTTTTATAGCATCAAAATCTGCAGGTTGTGAGGATCTTGTTGTTTTAGTACGACCATGAACCGTTATAAAATCAACACCAGCTTTTTCAACTTTTTTAACAAATTCAATGGTTTGGTTTAAATCTTTATGAATTCTAATCTTTGTTTCAAAAGTCACTTTGGATCCAAATTTTTCCTTAACAGCTTTAACCATACTTGCAACTAAATCTGAATCACTCATCAATGCTGCTCCAATACCTTCTTGAACTTGTTCCTTAACTGGACATCCACAGTTCAATCCAATACCATCAACATATGGATGAATCATCTCAACAAATCTTAACAAGTCAGTAACGTTATTCGTACCAACTTGTACGATCAATGGAGTATCGAATTCATTTGTGGTGAAATCACTTAGTCTTGCTATATCATTTCTAACAAATTCTCTCGCTAGTATCATTGGTGAGTATACAATGTCACAGTTGTATTCTCTAACCAAAGCACGAAATGGAAGTTTAGAGTATCGTACCATTGGTCCTGCTATATGTACTGGTCTTCCTTCTTTCTGACATCTTGAAATGATAGCTAGTGGATTGTTGGAAGGATCCCTTGGTGTTATGTGTCCTTGTTGTATAGCACCGGTTGTCGTCATGGCTTTATAAATGGAGCTTAAAGTTTGGTATATGGTCGATCTGTTTAATATACTAGCACAACTAGCAAGCATGTAACATCTATATGTATATATATATATAAATGGCTAATATCCAAATCTGTATAATTTATCCACGCTGAAAATTCGAAAGTTTAAAGATTTATTTTGACAAGTCTCAAATTCTTATCATTTTGAAATCATCTCTTATCAGTTTGTCTTTGATTTTCAAAAAAAAAAATTTGTCCAAGAACCGGAAATCATAACTATTTAATAATTATCATTTAATTTTCCGGTTTCTTTTGTGTCAAATAAAATTGTTCTTTTAAAAGTGCTGAAGGTCTGAAAAATTCTGCCAAAAGTCCCTAATTTGGCGCAACTTCCTAATCAGGCGAGAAGAGCTCATCTCTACATTTTATCAAATAAAATTTTTAGAATCTGTATTAAGACTTTACATACATTAATAGAAGTTTATTCTTTATTTCAAAAAAAAATTATATCTATATCATGACAGAATCAGAGACATTGAAGAGACCAGTATCTCCAACACATGACATAACCAATGATATCAAAAAGTCAAAAACAGAAGATACTCCCACGACAGATAACGGTTCATTAGAATCAAGATCTAAAACGGGTATTGCTTATGTCAAAAGTGAATATGTCATTGATTCAAGACCAATTGTATCGATAAACGATGACGATGCCGAAGCTGCTGGAGATAGAGCTGAATCAAGTTCAAACGGTGGTGTGAACAAGAAGAATAAGAAAAAGGGTGGGCAGAATAAAAATAGAGAGATTAAACAGAATCAAGAAGATTTTAAACTTTGTGGATCATTAGTTGATCCAGAATCTGGTAAAGACTGTAAATTTGGTCCAGATAAATGTAGGTTTGTTCATGATTTGGATGAATACTTACAAAAGAAAGAAGCTGATATTGAAGGTATATGTCCAGTTTTCAAAGCTTTAGGTTATTGTCCAGTTGGGTTCAAGTGTAGATTTTTGCATTCTCATTTAACTGATGATAAAAAATTGATTAAAGATTTGGATAGATATGAATTATCAAGATTAAATAACCATGAAATAAACCATATCACCACTGGAGATAAACTTTCCTTAATCAAGAAAAAATTTGATTTCAAGTTGGCTGATGAAGTTTGCAAAATTATGGATTCTATTCAAGATGTAAATAGATTGAACGATGCTGCTAAGAAGAAGGTGAATAAAGAAGAAAACGAACAAGGAGAGGAAGAAGAAGAACAGAGAGAATCTGAACCTTCAGTTCAAACAACACAGGATTCCACTGAAGAGACCAAAGATTCATACAACGAATATCTTGAATCTAAATTTTATGCGTCAGAGAAGAAGAAGCTTGATCTTGTTGGCAAAAAAATTTTATCACCATTAACCACCGTGGGTAATCTACCATATAGACGTCTTATGAAAACACTAGGTGCTGATATCACATATAGTGAGATGGCATTTTCATTACCTTTAATCCAAGGTACCAACTCCGAATGGGCATTACCAAAAGCTCATAGTTCTGAGTATCCTGGGTTTGGAGTTCAAATAGCCACTTCTAAACATTGGCAAGCGGCCAAAGCGACTGAGGCCATTGCCAAATTCTGTCCACAGATTAGTTCAATAGATTTAAACTCTGGATGTCCTGTTGATTTGTTATTTAGACAAGGGTCAGGAAGTGCACTATTAGATCAACCTGCTAGATTAATTAGAATCTTAAATTCAATGAACTACTGTTCTGGTGAGATCCCTACAACTGTCAAGATCAGAATGGGTACAAAGGACAATCATCCAATTGCACATAATTTAGTTAAAAGAATCTTGAAAGAGACTCAAACGGCAGGTATTACTCTACATGGACGTTCAAGACAACAACGTTATACTAAAGAGGCAAATTGGTCATACATCAGTGAAGTTGGTAAGATCATAAGAGACACTGAATTGGAGTTGGAAGATGATAAAGAACGTAAAGATTTCCAAAGGGTTAATTTTGTTGGTAATGGAGATTGCTTCAACTGGGATGATTGGCATAGAGCCGTTGATGATCAATACATCGATAGCGTTATGATTGGACGTGGTGCCTTGATCAAACCTTGGATTTTTGAAGAAATTGATTCTAAACAATATTTGGATAAATCAGCCACTGAAAGATTAGACATATTAAGACAATATGCAAATTTTGCCATGGAACATTGGGGTACTGATGAATATGGTATTGCCTTAGCTAGAAGATTTATGTGTGAATTTTTGAGTTTTACATATAGATATATACCATATGGTATTTTAGAAAGATATCCAATTAAATTAAATGAGAGACCACAAAATTGGAAAGGTAGAAATGAGTTGGAAACTTTATTAGGTAGTGGAGATTACAAAGATTGGATTAAAATTACAGAAATGTTTTTAGGTCCATCTGGTGATGGGTTTAAATTTACTCCAAAGCATAAGAGTAATTCATATGAATAAGTTTCAATAGATTAGATGTATAGCTCTAGTATATATAAAAATAGTAACTTAACTAGACATAGTGGTAGGCTATTTAAGTGATTTTTTTAGATTTTTTACCTTCTGAAACCAATTTAGTTGTACCCTTTTCCTTCTTATTCAATTCATCAGCTAGTTGATCGTAATCTTTTTGTAAACTATCAGCTTGACTTTTCAAAATGACTAGTTTTTCATCTTTATTTTTCAACTCTTTTTCCAACAGAGCAACTTTTTCATTTGATTCTAAAGATTTTGGATCACTTCTAACTTCATCTTTCAACTCTAATAACTCAGCAACTAAACTATAGGTTCTTGTCACGATCAAAGTCAAGAACAAGGTAAAACCTGTCAAGTATAAGTTTCTTTGGGCATAAAATTTTCTTGCTTGAATTTCTGAACGATCAGTAACGAAAGATGCAGATTGAGCAGAAGCACCATTTGGATTAGCACTAAAACCTCTCAACTCTTCATTAATACTATTAACTCTATTAACGGAATCCACAAATAAAATCAAGATGAAAACTAAGATACATTTTATCGCAATGTTGATCTCAGTTTGTTGGAAAGGTTTGGCAATTGCACTGATTAATGGTTTTCTAACCTTTGATGGTAATGGCAAGGATAATATCCCAAATAGTGTAATTTCAATGACAAGTAAGCCAAAGACAAGGTTGTAGTATAAAGCCATTGCGTGTGTATAGAGTCTGTATGTGTAATAAAGTTTGTATATAACTCAATTGATTATAATAACAATAGGATCAATTGGTACCTTATAAAGATAGATATAATAGAGATGAATTGGAAATTTTTGTAAATAAGTTTATTAATAGGGTTTTTCAGCCTAGCTTTTCATTGTAGCAATCTAAAAGATTATAATTATATAAATTTCATCATTGCTGTCAGAAATAGTTGTGTCAGTAAAGAATATATATATTATGCAAAGGAAGTCATGTGACTTTGGTTTAATATTTTCAGATAAGGCCGTGCTATCTAAGTGAAATGGTGGTAAAGTTCAACTGAGACAACCTAAAGAGTTGCTGTACCACTATTCTTTTGTGGCAGCTATCGTGAATATTAAGATTGTACTAGTGATGCACGGAAATAGTAAAATTGCACAAGATACATTAACAGTAAGATTTAGTTCCTGAAAAATTAGACTAATGAAATTTTAAATAGTAAGCCTCGGGTTGTTATTTAGTAAGTTATCCGCAATTTATATGTACCGTGAACTAACATACATTTGATACTATGGGGGCCATAAAGCTCAAGAACTACACTTTTAACATATAGAAACTGAACCCGTAGCTTTTCGGTGTTAATTAAGTGTCTTTCTTTTCTTAATTTTACATTTAGATCTAACGGACTTTTCAAATCAGAACGAAAGGTGAAAACAACTGTTATTCATCCGGGCGGTGTAGGTGTAAAATATTCTCTTGAGTCCCACCACCCACACCACCTGTTGGTCTCCAGGAAAGTCTAAAGCCTTTTTCTTTCCCTTTTTCCCCCCTATTACAACGAAACAAACAAAGTCCGAAACTAGAGAGCTTGCCAGCCGGATTCTGGCGTTAGAGTTACTCATGTCCCGTCCGCTCCTGAAATTTTGACATCACTAAAATGGAGTGCCAAAAACACTGAAACAAAAGATCGAGAGAAAGAGAGAGAGAGAGACCAAAGAGGTCCCAAAAGATGAGGTAAATTAATTAAACAGATCAAGAGGCAAAAAGTTCCGGTCTTTTTACTTATGGATTTAAGCCTTCTCATTGGTCCAGCTGTGCATGTAGCTTTATGCATCCAGTTATATACGGGTCACATGATTTCACCCATCTATATCTCTATATCGCTCACCAAAAAGACCTGTTAATATAGTACAAAGCTAGTTTTAAAGAGTGTAACCCGCTCATAACTTCTGCATTAATATGCAACTATTCTGTACAGTTTTAAAGTCTTTGGTATTTAAAACTGTATAAGACTTACATATCTTTACATATAAAAAGCATGGTCGGAATTGACCACCTTCCCGCCTTGAGGACTTTTTTTTTAAACCAAGAAGTCTCAAAAGCCAATTTCTTTTTGTGCGCTAAAATCTCATACACTTGCACTGATCAAAAAGCGAAGCGGCGGCGGTGAGAGGTGAGAGTGTGTATGTGTGTGGTTGAGCGTAATTTTTAGAGAGGAGGTACTTTTAGCGCAGACAGAAACAAGAGAAGTAAGACCCAAGATATTAAATCCACTGGGATTCAAACACAACATATCATTCATTATCCCAAGTACAAGATTCCTCTTGTTGATAATCTTCAAGCTTTAACTCATCCTCCATTTCGTATCTTTAAAGAGCAAACCCAATCTAAGGTTAACATTACTAAGCTTTTAAATCAAAAGAAGATATATTTAAATTTCAGATTTGGAAAAATAAAGTTGAAATAAAAAGAGGCCCATCTTTGGAAATTTCAACAGCTAACGACGGGGATATATTATATATTATTAACATATTATACGAACCAAACCACACTCTTTAAACAAAAAAGAACTCACTTAGGAAGTACTAGTCTTATCACACTTAAATTTAGATCTTAAGGCATTTTAACCCTTGTTTGTTTCAGTCAACAACGCTTCACTCTTGACCTGTTATTCCTCTATCAGCATAGCTCCTTACTTGTGCTATCTTCCAGGTTCTAAGAGAAGACTTGCGGGTTTTAATTACAACTCTTGAATCTTCAACTAGAGGTATAAAGCATAGCTTGTTTTTTTAAAGTCTTCTTTATTGGTTTAATTAATCATCTATCATCGTTCTTTGCTGTCTCCCTGTGTGTTTGTTTGTTTGTTTGTTATCGGCTCTTTTAACTTAACAGAATAGCCCCAGGGATAAAGATCCAAATTTGTCAAAGGCAATAAACTTTCAGCCGTTTAAACAAAATCTAAAATACTCAAAAGTGGCAAAGACCCTTTTTATACAACTTGTTCTTACCGTCAGTCTTTGTGATATTCAAAAGAAAAGATTCAATCAAAAGCTCAATCAATGAGCACTAATAGTTTTTTCAATCAAGCTTCTGCCATGAGCATACCCAACGGTAACAAAGATCCTGTGATATCTTCACAACCGATCGATATCTCCTATCAAAGGAATGGACCTGTTTTCGGGCATGGTGCCACTGCCAATAGTAATAGCAACAGTAATAACATCAACACTAACAACAGTTCCAGTAATCATTCAACCAATCATAACTCCCATCTGAATCCAAACTCATCACATGCAATCAGTAATCATCTGAACGTTCTTGGTGGTGCCAGTGGTGGTAGTGGTGGTGCTCATCATGTGTCTTCTAATACTCATCAGCATCAAAACCTACTACATCAGCTTAATAACAACGTTTCAAATTCCATAAATATAAACAACCAAAGAAATTTTAGAAGAGATTCTATTGCTCATTCTCAAGGTGTTGGTGGGGTTAGTTGGGGTTCTTTGACCATTGGTAGTTGGTTGAAAGATGAAGTTATGATGCAAAATAACTATAACAACTATACAAATACCAACAACTTGACAGCCACCACTTCAGTATCTCCACCTATGCAATCATCATATCTGCCGGATCTAGAGGCGAACTACTGTAAAGATTATAGTTGTTGTGGTCAACTATTACCAACTTTGCATGATCTATTGAAACACTATGAAGAATCTCATATCTCTCCAACTCCTCCAACCCATCAACCAAAACCTATACAAAACTTTGATACTGTTTCCACCACCGATGTGTTTATAAACTCCAATAACAGCAATCTTCGTCAACAGCAGCAGCAACAGCAGCAGCAACAACAGCAGCAGCAACAGCAACAGCTTCAACTACAACAGCAACATGCTCAGCAACAAGTTCAACAGCAACAGAGGCAACCTAGTGGTACTTTTGGTGGATTTAACCAATCTCCATTCCAACAAGCAACTCAGCAACAAATCCAGCATACTTTACCTCAGAGTTCACTCTCACAACAGCAAAGCAGTAATAACAATCAACAAAACTCCATCCATCAACAACTACGTAATCATTTGAGTAACAATGGCATCAATAACAACAACAATAGTCAATTTCAATATAACCAACTACAAGGTTCGAATTCCAACTACAACTCAAATACAAATGCATCCAGTATACCAGGTAGTGGATCTCAATCTCCGCATCCTTCTCAACACGGTGGCCAACACCAACTCCATCAATCACAACAATCACAGTCAAACAATGCCAACTCACAGCACTCTACACCGTTTCCTATATCGTTATCAAATGACGATAGTGCAATGGATCTTGATGAAGAAATGGAGGAAGGATTCATAGATGATCCATCTAGAAATCTTTACGTGGCACAAGGTTCAGAAAAACCCTTCACATGTCCTGTTATTGGTTGTAACAAGAATTATAAAAATCAAAATGGTTTGAAATATCATAGATTACATGGTCATCAAAATCAAAAATTACACTTGAATCCAGATGGGACTTATTCCGTCGTTGATCCAAATGATGGAAATGGTATGGAACAGGATAAACCTTATAGATGTGAAGTTTGTGGTAAACGATACAAAAACTTGAATGGTTTGAAATATCATCGTGGTCATTCTACTCATTAAGCCCATAAATCTACCTTGGAATACAAGTATGCTTCTCATCACTATTACGCGCATAAATCTTCTGCCAATATTCAAATGTTTCAAATTTAACTTGTAAATTAGGTACTTTTTGAAGAACATGGATACATGACGACCAGTAATTTTACTGTTGGTGGCATGGGTGACCCTTTTTAGAACTATTACCATTACTGCTTCTTTTGATTGAACAAGTGTGATTTGATGCCATAAAGTGCGAATGTACTACTTGATTGTTTTTTTCGGCATGCTGTGTCATATGTTATTATCGTAAAGATGCCTTGGTTGCTTGTGTGATCACCCGTTGAGGTTTACTCTTCACTTTACACTATTCCTTATTCTCACAAGCTGCGTTCTTAAAAGTTATTGAGCTAGGAAGAGTTGGTGTATTTTTACTCAAAACTATTACAAGCCATTTTTTAAACTTAATGGGCTTTTTTTGCCTAATTTTAATAGGCCCGCCTATCCCTTTATTCACCTTTCTCTCTTTGGACTATTGAACACAAGTATTCAAACTTATCCGTGAATGGCTTCTTATGACGCATATGACCAAGATACAAATTTTGCACCAGTGTCAGGCTTATCAAAGCTTATTAAGCAAGCATTTGTTTTCAATAGATCTAATTTTTATTTGCTTTTAAACTTTTCTTTTGGCTCATTCAAGTCTTTTTCTTTACTGACTTCTGCAGTATAAAAGAGTTTTATTCAAAATGGTCTACTCATAGATGGTACTGATTAAGTTCACTACCCCTTTTTATACACTTCATATAAAACCTCAGATATTAGATATAAGGCTCAAACAATTTTGGATTAATTTTTGTAATATGTAGCCATCAATGTACCAATTCCACATGATTGTGAGAATGGTACGGTTCCTAGCATGTGATTGATTGTCAAAGGGAATGTAGACGATGTAGATGAATATTTCAAGAATTTACGTTTTTACTTTTTTCCTGATCTTAATGTGTACTAGCTGCTATATTCTATATATGAATTATACAGTGGAAAATCAACTTC
Source organism: Taiozyma peoriensis (assembly GCA_030574875.1). Classification (NCBI taxonomy): domain Eukaryota; kingdom Fungi; phylum Ascomycota; class Saccharomycetes; order Phaffomycetales; family Wickerhamomycetaceae; genus Taiozyma; species Taiozyma peoriensis. The sequence continues at coordinate 230,243 of JAJMFM010000006.1, forward strand.
TCATGGTTATTGGCAGTCCAGTTTACTTTTAAGCAACTAAATTTAACCTGGAGCGCAACTTGAAGAGGGGTCTATCCATCTAATACACACTAAGGAGCTAAAGAGAATTATTAAGATCAGGCAAAAAAAAGAATAGTATGTACCATTTCTCGGTATAGCCGTCGGATCTTTCTAGCTTTTAAAACAGCCACACACCACTATATAAAACCCACATTTGTAATTATCCCGAGCACATTCTAAGTTAAGAGTCTATTTTAAGTCACAATTATGTCCCTTTAAAGCGCAAGGAGAGTAGATATAACTTATACACCATTTTTAATTGCATAGCAAGATGGTGGATAAACCGATATATATGGACATTAGAATCCCAATTATAACAATTCGTGTGATACTTATAGCATTAACATTGACTTTTGTGTCATTTGTAACACTCTTCCCTACCTCACTTCTAACTTTCAATTACCTTTATAACTACCTCATACCCGTTCCAAACATCCACCTACCACTCTCAAATTATATTCTAAACTACGACTTCCCTGGAGTGCCACCATTTGTCATTATAGGAAAGACCTTAGATCCTGTATACGCCAACCAACCGCGTCGTGAAGCATATCATGAGATATTTGATCAGTTTGATTTTGAATTGAATTACGATTTCCACCTCCACTTTGATGCATTTTGTTCAAAGAAGAGTGACATAAAGTATGAACCAATAATGTACAAAATATCAATTGTTTCTGATGATTTGGTGAACGAACTGAGCCCTTATGCTACCTCTTACACTCATAAGAAGTATCACCTTTGGCCATTCACTAATCAAATCCATCAACGCAACGATCCACAAGTGTTGACTTCTTCCATGAACACTTTTATTCTCAACTGTGATAAGGACACTGTAAAAGAAGGATTGAGTATAAAGTCGCTTACGCCTCCTGTTTTTACTTGGTTTTTACCACCTTTTTTAAAAGATTGGGAATTGATATCTAGAGATTCAAGGTTTAAGATTGATCTCTTCAAAGATTTGAAATTTCAAGACCACTTGACCAAAGAGAAACAGGGTTATTTCAAAGATAGAAATTTCAACATATTACTAGAGTTCAATAGACCTGGTATTATAATAGATCCAGCTACATCTGAAATTTTGATAAACACGTCTTGGAAGGGCCTCAAGTACTATCTGTACAACTATAGAATCATAAGTTACATCATTGGTGTTCTCACCCTATGGATTAGTTCCTCTTTGATTTTGGTGGGTACAGTTGGTGGATTAGTCTTATGGAGAGAATCAAAAAATACAGCAGAGGAAGGAATTGACGTAACAGATAACGTAGATGTTGAAGATGAAGATGATGTTAACGATGAAAATGCCATAGAATCAGGGTCTGAGGATGAGATTAATAACGGAGGTCAAACGATCTTTTTAAAGGGAAACAATCAAGAAGGGTATGTCGGAAACGATGCCCAGCAAGGATTGGACTTTAAAATAAGTATCAGCGAGGAACATGTGAACAAGGCTTGATTATGCCTACATTTTTTATATAATGATAATGAAACTTAATTGGTGTATCTAAAAAAATATACGCGGTGATCTAAAGCATGAGCAGAAACTTGTAAAGTATCATCAAATTAACGACCTTAGTCCTTTGAACTGTACATACCCTTTGTTGGTGGAATATCACACATCAACATGGGATCCACAAACCAAAAATCGTCAAAGTCTTTGACACCATAAAAAGATTCATTTTTCTTCTCATTGTGTTCTATTTGGATAATAGCATGATAAGTTTCATACTCTTCGACTATGGAGTCCCATTCATTTAGCACTTTCCCTAGAATTTGCCAGTTTGATAAACCTTCGTATAAAGTTGAAGTTTTACCATTGAATTCCAACAATAGCGAACCTGAGCCATTTCTTTTTCTATTGGTTAGAGTGGACGAGACCTCTGATATGGAAGGAGGCTCTGATGAATTATCACGAGATACAGATGAACGTAAATTCAAACTGGAGCTGGAAGCTGCAGTCAACCACTGGGATAATCTAGAGTTGGATAGTTCTAGAACATCGTCAGCATCATCCTCATCATCATCATCGTTGAGAAGCGATTCATTCGATTGAGTGTACAGACCGATACCAGTTGCTGTTGTATTGAACTTTTCATCCTGTTGAGTGATTAAAGTAGGGTTTTGATCGCTAAATGGAAGTCTTGGTGCTTTCGGTGACCCATCATTCACTCCCATGATTTCATCAAAATTGTAAAACGATTTCTTCTTCAGTTCTTCATTTTCGTAACCCGACAATGAAGTGCGCTTCAGCTTCTCGTTCAATGAGTCCAGTCCATCAATAGTGGTCCTATTGTTATTATTGCTGATATTGGTACGGTAAAAGTTTTGTTGAAATGATTCATTTGAGAACACTAATTGATATTTGTATTTGAAAACCTTCAGGTCTGGGATCTTCACAAGCAGCTCAGGGGGAGTTGGAATCGAGTCCATACTATTAGAGTTATTCACGTTGGAATTTGAAGCTCCATTGTTGGAGCTTAGTGAAGTCATTGAAGTGGAGGAAGCAATTCGAGTTGCAAGGTTTGGCTGAGGAGAATTATAACCACTATGTGGTTGTTGAGAAGGTAACAGTCTATGTTTTGGTAATGTTAATGATGGACTAGAACCATTTTCACTCCAAGTACCAAATAGGTTTTGTTCGTCATCTGACATTTCTGAAATTGGAGAGGCAGGAGAGTTCATTAAACTGTTAGAAGTTGAAGTATAATCCGTAGAAGCTACACTTCTCAATATTGGTGAAGATCTCGGAGTTGAAGTCAATGAGGATAATGAACCTTGAGAAGGCACCCTTAGGAATTGATCAGTTGAAAAATCTGGAGATGTTTGATGGGGCGTTGAGGGTCTCGAAGGAATTGGTTGCTGTGTTGTTGCAGTAGATGATGATGAACTATTAACTCTTTTCAGGAAGCTTAATGCGCTTCCTAGTATTGGAACCTTATTCAGAGTTGAGCTTGATGGAGATCTGGATACTGATGGAGATCTTTGTGGTGAGGACAATTTGGAACTAGATGAGGATGAAGCTTGATTTGGGTTCAGACTAGGTACTGAAGACTTTATAGAACTTCTTGAAAAGGATTTATGCAATGAAAAGCTTAGATTTTCATTTGTATTATTGTTTGTCATTGCACTTTTTGATATCAACATTGAGCTGTCTTTCTGTGAAGGAGAAGATTCGGTATTGTTACCATATGAGCTTGAATAAATTGCATCGTCAAAAATGTCAAAACCATAAATTTTTTTATTACTAGAATTTGAAATCACTAAAGTTGCCGTTGATGAATTGTTAGTGGTCACAGCATTAGTTGAGTTCTTCGGATTTGATTTTGACTCTAATATATTGACATAGGATTGTGGTCTTTTGATCTGTTGTTGGGAGGTGAACCCCGATTTCGAGGCAGCAGTTGTGGCAACAGATAAGTTTGTAGATGTTGTTGATCCTTCATTTTTCAAGTATGTAATTATCAATTTCTTGTTAAAAATGGGCATTGACGGTAAGAGTTCAAACTTCAATAGATTCTTATTATAATTAGACTCTTCAACGTTTTGCAAAAATAACTGATATGTTTCATCCAAATTACTTTGAACTGTTTTGTAGAACATTTTAGAGCTACCGCTTCGAATTTCATTTGAGTCCAAAGGGCAACCGACAATTTTGAAGATGATCAAACGCATGTAGTAATGTCTAATAAGAGGTTGCCAGTGGATAAATAATCTTCTCCAAGTCATATGAGAGATTAAATAGAGTGAGAGGTTGTAGATCAAAGGATAGTTCTCATTAAAGATCCAACTGTCTTCAATGGATGATGATGCTTCAGATCCAAAATTCTCTTGTCTTTGCTGTTGCTGAGATCGTTTGGTCAAGATGTGTAAAGACCCATGTTCGTTCAAATTGAAATTGAATGGAATTAAATCCCAGATATTGAAAAGACTAGTCAAGGCTTTTGCTTGTGAAATCATATTCTCTGTCAACAACATCCTCACAAGGCCTAGTATCCAAAATTTCCAATTCAAAGCACTCAAAAAAGTCTGTTGACTTTTATGGGAATCACCAAATTGTTGTGGGGTAGTAGGAGTTTGCGAAAGGGTGTTGACATTCAAATGCAGACTGAATTGTAAAAAGATGTCATATAGAACTTCACAACTTTCTGGATTATAAGCATTGATTCTCTTTGCTCTTAATATCAGTATGTATTCAAAGTAGTGTATGAGCAGTTTGTTACTGGAGTGGGACAATGAAGATGATGATGAGGATGAATTTGGTAGGACAACTGATGAGGTAAAATTGGAATATAGGATGGTTTGTAAAACTTTTAATAGTTTCAAGAATGAGATGCTTGATAAATAAAATTGATAGTTTTTACTATTATTTGCTTGATTTTTATAATTTCCATAAAATGCAACCATTTCATTCTTCATCCCATTTGGATTCAAACTATCCTTATATTGTAACATTTTATAATTTTTCAGCATTGAAAAGTTTGAATCAAAGATTTCAGATATATGAGAAAATATCAAAATCCCACCCGGTTGAAGTTTGATAAATGAGTTCAATCTATCACTTTCTGAAGTGGATGAGGGTGATTGAAGTTCTTGTATTTGATAAAAGGTTGTAAGATCCAAGTAATGCTTGAGGAAAGATTTGAAAATATCGCTGTCAAAACTAGCCCATTTCTTGACCCAGTTCGTATCCTTCAAATCTATGAGTAGTTCATCATGGTTTATAAGATCCTCAAATTCTTCATCATACAAGTCATTTATTGTTTGACTTGTGAATTTTGAGATTTTTGGGGGAATAATACAATTCTTGGATAAGAGGGCTTGATCAGGTGACACTTGTGAAGATGATTCTTTTAAATTGAAATCACCTGAATAATCTATAAAGTGATGTAAATGCAATGGGTAAATTGAAGTGAAAGAAGAAGAATGCGATGTTGATGCTAATGCTGATGCTGATGATAATGCTGATGTTGTTGATGATGATTGAAGAAAACGGTAGATAGATTGATTTTTTACGAATAACGTAAACAACAACAATTTACCAAAATGTGGTATATAAAAATAACCATAAGTGAAAACTTTCCCAATGAATGCATTTAATCCAACAGTTAAAGTTTTCAGATTGAACAGTCTTGTAAAGATGAAATTTATCGTTATTAGTAATAAATCTTTATATAAATCTGAATCAACCGATTGAAGGTATATCCATTCTCTTCTAGCCATGAGTCTAGAAATACATTCCAACTGACAAGTCCGATCAACATGAGAGAAATTTGACCAATTTTTGAATAGGTCTAATAGAATAGCTATCCAATATCTTGCAAATATTCTAGTACCGTTTTGAATGAACGTTATGAATTTTTGTTGGACTAAATCGGAACAATGATCATCATAGTCTATAGTAAGTTGGAATTGAATTTCACTTCTTAGGAATTTTAAAAGAACAAGTCTTAAATGATTGGACTTTGATAGTAGAGATGATTTGTTACTATATTTGAGGTATTGTGTAGTCAAAGATTTGTAATGAGCGGAGAGTAGTTGTGACTTGATATTGATCTCTTGTTGAATTTGGTTATATTTGGGACTAATATTATGAAGACTGTTGCCTGTAGTAGTACTACTACTGCTCCTATTAATGTTATTGTTTAAATTGCTATTTGGAGAGTTGAGTAAATATTGGTTTGATGATGAAGATGCTGTTGTTGTTGTGGAGGAAAACAAATGATCAGGAAGAATTCCCAGCTTTTCAGTACTAGATGCCCTTGATGATATAGATGAGCTTGAATATTGATCCCTTGTGAAAGCGCTACTGGGTTTGGGCAGCGAAGGGATGTTCATCTTACCAAGCGCTGAATGTGTATCAAGATCCATTGCTCAGATAGTAATAGATATATATATAAACGTGTGAATATATATTGGTATTATATCTGTCCACTTATGGGCCTGTGGGGGGTGGCCTATCTTAGCAATCGAGCGGAATAGCAAGGATAATGTTTAGTGAACGTGCTATAACTGAACGAGTGAGTGATGGGTGAGTGAGGGGTATCGATAGCTTTTGAGGGTGATTAAGCGACTTGATGTGTGATAATCTTTGAATGGAACTAAAAAGTAATAAGGGATGGGGTCTATTGATATGTTTTCATAAAAAAGCCCTCTCTATTATTAAAAATATATGAAATTTTATTAAAAAATTGAGATATCAAACAAAAGCCTAGAAGCAAAAAAAAAAAACAAAAAAGATTAATCCTAAAATAGACACTTTTTTTGAGGAACAACGTTTGAAAGTCTATAACCTTTTATGAGGTTATTCGAATGAGTTAAGTCCTTTTCAAATTGAAAGTCTACGTACTTTTGGTTTTACAGAAAAAGATAAGTCAATTGGAATTTTTAATAAGTGGAATTTTGAAATGTTAAAAAAGATCTAATAACAATATAAGCGAAGATGTCATTTTCTTTAATTAGGCGGATCTCTTGTGTGTTTTTTTTTTTTTTTTTTTGAAGGGAAAAATTCCTCGATTAGCGGTTTTGTACCTTTTTCCTGCTTCTTGAAATAAATGAGGTGGCCTCGGCCAGCTAATGAATATGTTACTTTCAGCTTAACATAAACCAGTGCTAATTCGTAATTGAAATTTTAATAACCCATATTGTTGTCGACTCCCTGGTGGAAGTGGAAGGTATTTTGCAGTTTCAAATTAAAGCCCAAGCCATAAAAATAATAGACTAGACTTGATCAAGTGAAAGACATATATAGACTGAAAATCACGAATCTTCTCTCCCTAAACAGCTCCTCAGGCTAGGCGAGGATTCTCTTCTTTTTTGGGATTGAACTTTAGCGAAATGATATAATTTTAATGTCTTGGATGCTATTCATATTCCAATTTTTTTTTTAAACTCTCCATTCATGTTCAACTTAAAAGCTTCACTTATTTTGCTATACTTTTCTTTATAACCCATCAAAGTAGAAATAGTGGTTTGTTTTTGGACTTTCTTCAACCAAGTTCTGAGGTATAATAAGTGAACTTTAGGAAATAGACTTTGGCTCAGGCTCAGTTAAAATATTATCGCATATTATGTAGTGAGGTAGTGAAGACCAATTTACAGTGAAATTCATGCATAAGCATGTACTTCGGGCGTTTCTGATGAAACTTAAAATTCTCTGCCCAAATAAATCAATGGACTTTTCTTTTATGAAAAATATTTGCGGAAATCAAACGCTAATTTATTTTGTAGATGCAAAACCCTTACTTCATTTGCTCATTACTTTACAGTGATTGAAATATATCAACATAAGTCTTGAAGATTGAAAATACCAACCGATTCTTGCTTGGAGTTTGATTGGAACCAATGAGAGTGTTAAATGGATGAAACTTAAAACAACAATTTAACTGAGCAGGGCAGTTTGTCCCTTTTAATTTTTTGGGCACACTTTCCAATTAAGTTATATGAACTATCGACACGGCTATATTTGACAGACCACTTTAGCTAACAAATTTTATGTGTCAAAAAAAAAATTACAATTTCGTTTATCGGTTGGGGGTGAATCCAGAACTACCCACGATAGTTCAAATGTAAGGCTTGAACGTCTTGAGCCTTTTGTCCTTCCTTATTTTCATGGAGGTTTTTCCTTGCTTTCTCAATGATTGGGTTTTATAACGAAAGAAGTATACTCTTCATGCTTATGACCGCGCCTTAAGACAAGTGGATTAATTCATAGTTGAACAATTTTTCGATCTCTCATCAAATGAAAGAAGACGGCCTACAAATAAGAAGCTTCGCTGTGTGTACGATTGTTGAAGTTAGTCTTGCACCAACTTTTTCCAAGTTCTGGCGTTTCTTATCTTTAGTAAATGTTTCAATTACTCTAGAGTCTAACTTCAAATCTTATTACTTAAAATACCAATTTAAATTCTTGTACAAAGTAACAACTCTTCAACAACTAAGGATCTTAACAAAATAATATCACCTTTAAAAAGTGATTCCTGAGACGATGATTTAGACTAACGTAATAATTCCAATGGTGTCTTTTTCCTTACTGAGTTTCATTAACTCTTTAAAGGGAAGAAGCGGATATTTTTCAACTTTCAAGTCCTTATCAAGCCAAATTCTGTCAATAAAAATAGTGTGTTTTAATCCACTCATTATTCATTGGATTGTCATGGTAATATAGTAGATTAATACCAATTCTAGCCTCCATATCATCATCAACATTATAATCTAGAACTAATTTTAGAAGCAGCACTCGCAATTTGACTTACATACTCATAAAAGCTTAATGTATGCCTCAAGATCTTATCTATTTCACTTACCACATCTGACACATTTGTCATCAAAAAGTCCACCATAGACGAGAAAAAATAAAGTGCGAGATGAGAGAAAGTAAACTCCAAGATGAAGGACCAAACTCTTCATTATACCAGCCATATGATTTCAGGTTGATTATTGTACTAACTGATTTTAACGTTGAGGGAGACATTACCGATTATAATTCCTCAGAGTCACCACTCACTCTATACGAAAAATGAAAAGCTTTTTGAATTGATCCCATCATTGACTGGAAGCTTGAATATCTTGTCATTAGTAACTTTCACTTTTGTTTAAAGAGGATGGCACAAGCTCGAATGACATTAATTCACTGATAATCTTTGAATAAATATAGAATGGATTGATTCTAGAGAAAGATAACTTGTTGGAAAAAAACTGTATTCTCCATAGGCTTAGAATTAACAAAGTTCTCTTGGTGATCATCTATTTAGCCTTGCCCTTCTCAAACTCTTTTTTAGCTAAAACCTATGTGGTTTCTGTTTCAGGTTGTAGATGAAGATGGCCAGTAGAATATTGATCATCAACAACAATATGGAAAAAGCACACTGATTAAATACGAACATAATCTGAAAGAAGGACATTATTATATGAATAAGAAAAGTTACACGGTCAAGTAACGCTAGCAATAGTTACAGTATTAATTTTCCTTTCTCAAGTATAAACTCATTGGATGGCTATTTTGGTATCCAGATGACAACCCGTAATTCTCTCATGGAAACAAAGTCTATCTATGGATCATTGCTATTACTGGTGTTTGACCTTTGAGACATGAGACATAACTACTTTTAGTTTTTCCAAAACACTAGTTTGTTCGTATGGGTCATGTGACTATATATATATATTTGTTGTTGTTGGCACTTTGTAAATTGGCAGTTTTTTTCTTCTTTTTCACTGAGCTCAGCGCTGGTTTTCAATATTTCAAGAAAAAAAAAAATAGAATTGGAATTTGAACTAGTATAAGCTTATATAAATAGACTAGACATCGTCGTTAGATAATAAACATTCCTTCTGCTTTCTGACTAATTGGCTGTGATATTGAATATACCGACATCTATCTAGATTCTAGGAAATATCTAGATACATTTGTACCCACATTACGTCAAACATAGATTTTTTTAGGTATACGGCGGTTATACACAAAACATGTCAGATAAGAGATCTTTGAGCATAGATGAAAGTTCGCCAAGTACGCTCAAACATGAAACTGGAGAACAAGAAGAAGAACAACAGCAGCCAGTAAAGCGTCAAAAGCTTGATAAGCTCTCTAAGTCAGGACCGTTAACTCAGCGAGATGTTGTCTATTATCAAAAGGAAGCTATCTTTAGACAGTTAGTACAATATAAGACTAAAGTTGGGATATTAGAACAAGAGTTAAATTCTGTCACTCAACACTATAACATTTATAAATCAAAGCTTTTAGTATTGAACGAATGGATAGACCAGTTTATAGCATTTGTTGAAACGTTGGTACAAAAAGGCGATGATAATGATGGTGACTTTAAAGTTGAACTATTAATTGATCAGACTGATATAGATGAGAATGATGATGAATACATTGCTAAATTAAATACCAAAAAGGAGAAATTGAATGTACTTATTTCAAGGTTAAGTATAGATATACCAACAGATATATCATCCAATCTATCAAGTTTGAACAAACAGATACATGAATTGAAACTTGAAAAAGTTGATTTGTTGAAAAAAAATGAACTAGTACAAACTAATTATGATTCGTTAAACTTCAAGTATATTGATCTAATCAACCAGAATGAAAGGTTAAACAGTAAGACCATTGAAAGATTCAACACTATAAAAAGAGAAGATGACACAAAACCTCAAAGTCCTGAAAAGGTCAATAGCAACACCACATCCGCTTCTGGAACAACAACAACGACGACAACGTCGACCTCAAATGGCAGCTTAACAGATGAAAAGTTCAACGAGCTAACACTTGAGATCAATCAACAAAAAGCACTTTTGGAATCACAAGATAAGATCATAAAGGAACAACTATCCAATATTCAAATACAACAGGATGAGCTAATAAAACTAAAGAAACCAACGGCATCGATAACAACAACAGATGTCAAATCTTCTTTAGAATACCAACAAGTTATTAAAGATTATGAAGCTTTAAACTTACAGCATAATGAATACTTGCAAAAATTCGACTCATTATTTGAAAATTTCCAAGCGCTGGAGAAATCTTCAAATTTAACAAATGATTTATTCAAAGATACATTTGAAGAGGAGAAAGCTAAAGTCGTCAAACAATTTGAGCTATTAGAGAAAGATTTAATAAGAATAAGAACGATAAGGGATGAGTTATTATCGAAAAATTCCATACTGGAAACAGAAAGAACTACATCACAATTACTCACAGATTTAAAAACTCAATTGGGTGAACAACAAACTATAATAAACTCATTAGATTTTGGTAAAATTGATACAACAACCACTTCATCTGATACTGAGTTAGACTCTTTACAAAAGAAGAATTCCATTTTAACTCAAGAGCTTCAAAGTTTAGAAAAGGCATTTAAATCGGTAAATTCATCAAATTACAAAAAGATTACACTATTTTTGGAAGTTGAACAAAATCTATCAAAGTATAAAATTGAAAAGCAAAAAGCTGATCAAAAATATTTTGCTGCAATGAGATCAAAGGATTCTTTGTCACTTCAATTGAAAGATTTGAAAGAGTTGAATAAGAATTATGAGTTGAAAATTTCAACTTTATCAGACTTGAAAACAACAACCAAAGCTGAGTTGGATACTTTGACGGCAACTCTATCTAATACGAACAAGACTTTAAATTTAAAACAGAGAGAAATTGACCAAATTTCGAAAACTTTGACCACATTAGAATCGAAACTAAAAGAATCAAATAACAAGTATGAAACTTTGAACACATCATACGATTCCCTTTCTTCAAAGATTTCCAAATTAACGGATTCTGAAACTTCCTTACAACTTCAAAATAGGAAATTATCCAATCAAAATGAGACATTAACAAAACAACTAGAACGTTATAAGAACCAATCGTCAGATGAAATTAATCAAGAAGAATTAGACCAGTTCAGATCGTTAATCTATTGTTCGTTATGTTCAAAGAACTGGAAAAGTACAGTAATCAAACAGTGTGGGCATTTCTTTTGTGAAAGTTGTACAAAGGAGAGATTGGCTGCTAGAATGAGAAAATGTCCAACTTGTAACAAACAATTTAGTTCCAATGACCTGTTGACAGTTCATCTGTGATTGCCAGAAAGTGTGTAATTTGTGTGTACATTTTTGGTTACGATATATGAAATTGTGTTATATAATTATACATATGTAGTGATTTCTTTCTACCAATTTATAACCTAATTAGATGATGCTATATATATATATATATCAGTTCTTCTGGATGTTCAATCACAAGACAAGTGGTAAAAGCAGAAAGATCTTCACTTAAAACATTTTGACACAACAGTTGCATTTCTTTTCTTTTTTTTTTCTTCGGTGTCACTTTTGACCTTTTAAGTTTATCTTTAATGAGCCAAAATTTAATTCAAACTCTTTCTCACGCGTACTTTCCTAAAGCGTAAGTTTAACTGGCTTTTTTATTCTGAAAAATGCGAAGATTTTCAAACTAAAATAATTGCAAATTGCGAAATCTTTTTGTTTTGGCGAAAAAAAAAGGCTGAACGATAAAAATCATGTACACATTTTTATAATAGATATTAACAAGCTCTATTCAACTTGTCTTTCATCTTCAACAGGAGATAATGCAGTACCAAGTGCTGCTAGAGGAGTATTTCAAGCTAAGAGAGAAGAAGGGGTAAAGTGGTGACCAGCTTACTTTAACAAACGGAGTGGTGAGTTAAGGAGATTTGAATTATAATATTATACCACGTAGGATTGGTTGCTGGCTTATAATCATCAGCGGGTTGTCTCGTTGTTATGGTTGCACTTGTTATTTTATCGCTTTCTGGTGTTCCCCATATTTAAACGAAAAGCAAGATTTATGGAAAAAAATTACGGATTTTTTTTACGTGTCTTTTTCTTTTCTCTATCTCTTTGTGCAAGTTTTATTATCTTATGCCATGTGCGTAATTTTTGTCCTGATCTCTCCAAACTCCGCCTGGATCTATAATCCGATTTACGCCAATACCCTTTGCCACCCTCTGTTTCGGGGGCGAAAAGTGGCGAAATAAAATTTCATTTCATTTTTCAAATAACGGTAATTTTGAGTTTTCCTTGAACGTTTTTTTTTTTTGGTATTTAAGAATCCGAATTTCCACAAAAAAAAAAAAAAATCAAAACAAATTAAATTAAATTTTTTTGTCGTTTAATAAAATTTTCGTGCTTTGAACAAAATTCAAAATAAAGACCTGCCTCAAAAAAGGAAAGATTCCGAATTAGGTGTGTGATATCTTTTTTTTTCCTTCAATCTTTTCCCCTAATAATTGAAATATCTCTTAAAAAGGGCATTTTAATCAATTTCTTTTTCTCTTTTTGGTTTTTGGCTGTCGTTGTGGAAACCATTTATTTGAGCTTGTGCCAATTGTCATCAACAGGTCAGATTTTAACATCACCACAAGTCAGTTGATCTTTCAATTAGCTTACCTATAAACTCAACACATTTCTTGTATTAATATCACCTCATGAAAGATAATTGAAAAGATCTTTCATTTTATCACTTTTAAACTATAATCATACACACATACACACACTAGATTTCAATTAAGACAATGTCTGAGGTAAACGATTCTGTGTCTACTCCAATACAGACACCAACGAGTCTCAAGACTAATGGCTTTGTACAGGATGATGACCATGAAAATCTCGTGGAGAGAAAGGCTGATGTATTAGCATCTGATGAACAAAGCGCCTCTCCACAGTCCACCACTGTAACAGCAGCAACTAACGCAGCAGACGATAACAAACCAATCTCACCACCTATACCTTCACCAAGTGTCATTGAAAACGATGAACCAGATGTGCAAGTAGAGGAAGAGAAAGAAGAACCAAAGCAAGAACAGGAGAGCTCTTTGACACCTAGTGAGAATGATGAGAAAAACTCCTCAAAGCGCGCTCTAGAGGAAAATGAGCTTGAAGGTGATTCTGCTAAAAGAGCAAAGACTGAAGAACTACCTGAACAAGAAACCTCAGCCTCACAAGTACAAGAAGATGTTAAAGATGAGAAACTAGAAGATGCTCCTTCTACTGAAGATCCAACCACCACCACCACAGAAACTGAATCATCACAACAAAAATCCACAGTTGATACATCGTCTTTAACTCCTGCACCAAAACCAAAATCAGAACCAGATTTAGATAATCTACCTACAGATCCAATTCCAAGACATCAACAACAATATGGGCTACGCATACTGAAGATCATCAAAAGAATGAAGGATGCTTCACCTTTTTTGCATCCAGTTGATACGGAGAAGTTGAAGATTCCATTTTACTACAACTTTATTCCAAGACCAATGGATCTTTCCACAATTGAAAAAAAATTGAACGCAAATGCCTATGATGACGTTGCTAAACTATCTGACGATTTCAATTTGATGGTTGAAAATTGTATCCGCTTTAACGGTGCTGATAGTGCAATTGCTCAAATGGGTAGAAACACTCAAGCTAGTTTTGAAAAGCATTTTTTAAATATGCCACCAAAGGATTTGCCCGTTAGTGCAAAGACTACTACTGCTTCTGGTAGAAGAAAGGCAAGTTCCACTCCTGGTGAGTTGAATGCTGAAGGTGTTCCAATTATAAGAAGAGATTCTTCGGCTGCTGTAAATGGCAGACCGAAAAGAGAAATACATCCACCAAAACCAAAGGATATGCCCTACGATATAAGACCAAGAAAGAAGAAATTTGTCCCTGAATTGAGATATTCTCAACAAATTTTAAAAGAGTTGAGTTCCAAAAAATACGAAACTTTCAACTATCCATTTTTAGAACCTGTTGATCCTGTTGCATTAAATTGTCCAACTTATTTCGATTACGTTAAGGAACCAATGGATTTTTCAACCATTCAAAACAAATTAAACAACAATCATTACGAAAATGCAGATGAATTCGAAAAGGACATTCGTTTGGTATTTCAAAACTGTTACTCTTTTAACCCAGAGGGTACCACTGTAAATATGATGGGTCATAGATTGGAAAGCATCTTTGAAAAAAAATGGATTGATAGACCTCAAGCTCCACCAACTCCACCGCCACAATCTGAAGAAGAGTATACATCCGAAGAAGAATCCGAAGAAGAAATTGTTATTGATGAAAGCTCTATTACAAACCCAGCCATTCAATTCTTGGAGGAACAATTAGAAAGAATGAGACAACAGTTGGATAAATTAAAGAAGGAAGAATTAGAAAAGTTGAAGAAAGAAAGAGCCTCGAAGAGAAAACCTAAGAAGGTGAAGAAGAGAAGAAGAAGACCAAGTGAATCTGTTGCTATAACATATGATATGAAGAAGGAATTAAGTGAACGCATCAATGAACTACCAGAAAAGAAATTAAATCAAGTGTTGACTATCATTAGTGAAAGTTTGACTTTGAACAATCAAAATGGTGAAGAAATTGAATTAGACATGGACCAATTGGACAACCCAACTTTGCTCAAACTTTACAACTTGGTTGTAAAGAAGAAGTCTTCAGGAAATAGACGTTCTCATGCCAATTCATCTACTCAATCTAATGGTGGTTCTAACGGGGCTAAGAGAAGTAAAAAATCTAAAAATCTATCAGAAGCTGAACAATCAAGACAAATTGAAAACCTAAAGAAGAAGATTGAATTATTCGATCAACCTAATAACTCTTCATCTTTCAACAGCTCTACTTTTAACCATAACGAATCAGACTCGGAGGACGATGTTAGTTCAGAAAGCTCAGAAGAAGAATAAGAGTATTGAACAAATCCTATACACAATCTTTTATCTGACTTTTGAGTGCTAACGACTATATATATACATACATAGCTTGAGTATATCTGAATGAAGAATGATAATCAAAAGTAAACCAAACTATTGTAGATAATGTTGTAATTCTTCTTTCGTTGTTGTTGAACACTGGTTATATTATTCGAAAAATCCGGTTGCGGCACATTGAAAAAAATCGAAAACATTTCTTGAGGGAGGAAGCTCTAGATATGAAACCTTTTGAGAAGCTGATATTCATCTATCGTATCAAGACCTGCGATAAAGCACAGAAGCATACTGACCAGCATAAGTATTGTAATTGATTTACAACATGTCTGTTGATATTACCAATGCAATTGATGAGATATCCACTCTGTTAGAAGAGGTTCAAGTCTCCACCAGATCAACCAGTAATGAAGCAGTTGAACCATCATCAACCTTTCCTAAATGGAAACCCTCACCAGATAACGAAGAGTCCATCGAAGCTGAATTGAAAAGCAGGTTTCTTAATCCTTCGAATGTTTTGCCATGGGACTTGCTTGATATAATACAAGACGTTCCTAAACGTAACAAATCTGATATGTATGATTCATTGATTAAACTACCCAATTCTATCTCACGTTCTCAGTATCGGTTGAAAAGACGTGGTATAACAGGTGAAGTACATAGCTATAAAGAAGAAGTGAACCATGCTGATTTGATAAGTTCACAAGCCGCAAGCTCCATCAGTTTGAAAAGACAATACGCTGCAAAGGAACAGTCCTTGAAAGGGTCCACCTCGAATTTACCATTCAAACCAGGTGGTATACAGATGAGTAATGATGGTACTAGTAAAAGTTCTTCCAATCTATTGCATAGAGATAAAGATGGTTTGTTCGATGTTCCACAAGGTCTAAGTCGAGGTTTGAAAGTGGAATCTGTTCCACAGCTTATTGGAAATGATGAGATTGGCAACCTAGATGAACAACAAATTTACGGTGAGGATAATAGTGACGTAGAAGCAGAAATTGGCACTGCATTAGGTAGTGCGGGTATACCACTACAAGACTTTCAAGATAAATTGTCCACCTCTCAGAATGGATTTGAAAAGGAAATCGATGAGTTGTTACCAATTGACATCAATTTTGGACGTTCCATCGTATCAGATGAGTTACTTTTCAGCAAAAAGCACAAAGACTGGGCTCATATTGTCGATCTCAATCACAAAATTGAGAACTTTGACGAACTGATCCCAAACATGGCAAGAGAATGGCCCTTTGAGCTAGATACTTTCCAACAAGAAGCCGTCTATCATCTAGAACAAGGTGATTCTGTCTTTGTTGCGGCACACACTTCAGCTGGTAAGACTGTTATTGCCGAATATGCAATTGCAATGGCCAATAGAAACATGACAAAGGCAATATATACGTCACCAATTAAGGCGTTATCCAATCAAAAGTTCAGAGATTTCAAGCAGGATTTCAAAGAGATTGACGTTGGTTTAATTACTGGTGATGTTCAGATTAATCCAGAGGCGAATTGTCTGATTATGACAACAGAAATCTTAAGATCCATGCTGTATAGAGGTGCTGATTTGATTAGAGACGTTGAGTTTGTGATATTCGATGAAGTTCACTATGTGAATGATATTGATAGAGGTGTTGTTTGGGAAGAGGTTATCATCATGTTGCCTGATCATGTCAAATTTATTCTTTTAAGTGCAACTGTGCCAAATACTTTTGAGTTTGCAAATTGGGTTGGTAGAACCAAGCACAAAGACATATACGTCATATCTACTCCTAAAAGACCAGTTCCTCTAGAGATCTCACTATGGGGTAAAAACAAACTAACAAAGATTATCGATGCAGAGAGGAAGTTTTTGGATGTGAATTTCAACGTCTACTCAGACCTATATGAGGGCAAGAAACAGCCACCACCATATGCCAATGGAGGTGCGATTGGAAGAGGTGGTCGTGGTGGTAATAGTAACAGTAGAGGTGGGCGTGGAGGTGGTGACAGCGGTAGAGGCGGTCATGGAGGTCGTGGTGGCCGTGGTGGATCAACTGGACACAGACCTGGTCAACGATTCCAACAAATGAGTCGTCCTAATAAAAACACATGGGTGGAACTTGTTCACTTTTTGAACAGCAATACTTTACTTCCTGCTGTTATCTTTGTATTTTCTAAGAAACGTTGTGAAGAGTATGCAAATACATTATCAGGTATAGATTTCTGTAATGCTAAGGAAAAATCACAAATCCACATGTTTATCGATAAAGCAGTTTCAAGATTGAAAAAAGAGGATCGTGAATTACCACAAATCTTGCTAATGAGGGATATGCTATCCAGAGGTATTGCAGTCCATCACGGTGGTTTGTTGCCAATTGTTAAAGAAGTGATTGAAATCCTATTTGCCAAAACTTTAGTCAAAGTGCTATTTGCCACTGAAACATTTGCAATGGGGCTGAATTTACCAACAAGGACCGTTGTTTTCAGTGAATTGAGAAAGCATGATGGTGTAAATTTTAGAAATTTACTACCTGGTGAATTTACCCAAATGTCCGGTAGAGCAGGTCGTAGAGGGTTGGATGCTACTGGTACTGTTATTGTGATGTCGTATACTGATCCGTTGAGTAAACTAACATTAAAGGATGTGATGCTGGGCACCCCAACCAAATTGGTGTCGCAGTTCAGATTGACCTACAATATGATCTTAAACTTGTTGAGAATAGAAGCGTTAAGAGTGGAAGAGATGATCAAGCATTCTTTTAGTGAAAACACATCTCAGACATTATTACCAGAACATGAACGTAAAGTCAAAGAGCTGGCAACTGATTTGGAAAAATTCCCACGTTTGAACATTCAAGATTCATTCACAGAAGAAGAATTACAACACGTTTTCCAAAATATTATGAAGTACAAGGATTTAACAAAATCAATGATCATTGAAAATTTGAGCATTCCAGTCTTAGCAAAGAAGTTCAAACCTGGTCGTCTATTGGTTTTCAAAGATTTGAAAGGCTTCACAAGATTAGGGTTTTTTATCAAGGAGATTAAAATTTCCAGTATACCAGAGTTCACCTTGTTAACTTTTGACATGGGAGCTGCAGAAAAGGAAACACCAACTGCATTACCATTTTTGACTGAAATAACTGATTTTGTTAAAACACACTTCACTAAGCTTACCTATAACGGTAATTTCAAAATCATGCAAATCCCCGTTGCAAATATTGAGATGTTGTGTAGATTAACCGTCAGTGTTGATCTATTTGCAGTTTTAAGTAACCACCAGGGCCAAATAGAGGAGTTGAGAAGACAAGTTAATACGGTTTTAAGGTTCCAACATAGATTAGAAGAGCAGGATAGTTCAGAATTTGCATCCTTGAAATTACATGAGGCTACTGAGGAACGGGGTAAGATCTTACAACAAATATCGTCAAGTCCATGTATTAAATCGAAGCAGTTTAGAAGCTTGTTTGACAATCTTTATGAGAGACATAGTATTGAGTTACAAATTACTCAATTGAAATCATTGATGTCCGATGAGAATCTAGAACTATTACCCGATTACGAACAAAGATTAGAAGTTTTAAAAGATTTAAAATTTGTCGATGCAAACTTGAATGTTGTTTTGAAAGGTAGAGTTGCATGTGAAATCAACTGTGGTTGGGAATTAGTCATTACAGAGTTGGTATTGGATAATTTCTTGGGAGATTTTGAACCTGAAGAGATTGTTGCATTGTTGTCAGCATTTGTCTATGAAGGTAGAACATCAGAAGAAGAAGAATCCAAAATCACACCAAGATTGGAAAGGGGTAAAAATAAGATCAATGAAATCATGGGTAATGTTATTGATGTTTTCACTCAACATCAAGTTACGTTAACCTCTGAAGAGCAAGATTTTTTCGAAAGAAAAAGATTTGCATTGGTCAATGTTGTCTACGAATGGGCTAGAGGTATGACGTTTAAAGAAATTATGGAGTTGAGCGTTGAAGCTGAAGGTACTATTGTGAGGGTTATTACTAGATTGGATGAAATTTGTAGAGAAGTTAAATCAGCTGCATTGATTATTGGTGATTCTGCACTACATTCGAAGATGAGTCAGGCTCAAGAAAAGATCAAAAGAGACATTGTCTTTTGTGCAAGTTTATATCTATAATTATATGTCACCTTATATTCAGAAACTTTTATTTGTAGTTTAATTTCGCTAAAACAATATCAAACAACCCACCATTACCTTTTAGAATATGGGTTTGTATAAACTCTGATGACTTTTGTTTGCCATGGACTAAAGTTAGAAACCCAATCAGTGTATACATTGTTTCTCTTGCCAGAGCAATATCAACTGTATCATGCCTTTTAGTTAAGAACGGCAGATGGGCCAATCTATTCGTACTCAAGTATTCGTTGAACGGTAATTTAGCCGAAGTCAACAATTCAGACATCTTAGTCTCAAAGACATCACTGTCTAATGTGTTTAGGCCATTACCCAGACTCTCTGTTTTTATCAAGAACAATGCTTTCTGTAGCTTAAACAGATTGAATCCTAGTTGCTGTATCGATTTCAAATCTGTAGATACTATTTTACCAGATCCAGAATCTTTAATCTGTATGGTGTGATTTTGATGTGGAGTCAACAATTTGATTATAAGGTCGGTGGATAATCTATAACTTCCAATATAAGTCTTTATCACTGCGATTCTCGTTTTCAGAGACTCTGGTACACCTTCAGGCCGTATGAGTAGAGAATGTACTATTGGACTAAATCCTGTTTGTGCTTCGTCTTTTTGTAAAGAGTATACATATTGTTCCGGTTCTATTGCTCTAATTCCGTTTGTGCTAATTGCGAGTGATTGATAATGACGTATCTTATTCCAACAGCAGCCGCTGTTGAGACGTATCGATCTATTGAGTATCTGTTGTAGCATTATTCTCCTCTGCTTTGAGTTTTCCCGCTGGTATTGTAAACTTGAGATGGTCTTTTGGATGGTTGAAATTGGTCAAAATGTCAAAAAAGCCATGTCAAAATGGACTTTAGAAAGATTTTTTATTTCGGTTAAAAGAACTGTTGTGCGAACCAGGCGATGAGATGAGAAAGAAAGAAAAAAAAAGTTTAGTGCTTTTACTAACAACAATAACCAGCTCAAGAAAGACTGGAAATAGTTTGAAAGCAACAGTGGGTTTTCACTTGATTTTGATTAGATTATTTGGCGATGTCAGGAAAGGTATCAGGAACTCCTAAGAAGAAGTCTCCCCTGAACAACAGCGATGAGTTAGCATCTCCATCCAAAGGTGGTAAAGTCAAAGTACCACGTTCGTTTATCACTAGACCTTCTTCCAATATCAACAACAAATCAGCTGCTAAAGTGTTCCTACATTCTGCTATTTTGAAAGCCAGTGATATCACTGTTGGATCCTTCATTCATATAGCCAAGGAAGGCGAATCGTTTGGTGTTTTAGGTATAGCCAATGCAGGGGACCAAGGATGTCCTACTAATGTCATTCAAGTATCTCAGCCTTTACGGGCAATTTCTAATTTTGTACTTGGTGATAGATTGGAGATTTCCAAAGTGGCTAGTCAACCACCATATGCCTTGAGTGTTGTTGTGGGGACCAGCTCTGGGACTCTTTTAACTGAGAGATGTAAAAAAACCGTTGAGAAGTTATTAGATGAAGTTGGGATTATTTCACCAGGTATGAGATTCCCAAGATTTGCCATTCCTGGTGAGAAAGAAGGCGATGAGAAGACTTTTGACACTTTAGTTATCATTGAGGTGGACGATGCACCTGATTTAGCCAAGCTCAAGATCACCAATGGTAAGAATGCCGACAGTGATGGAGAGGAAACTTCAGATTATCAAAGATTTTCAGCACCAGCTTTGGTGTTTAGAAGAGGCAGTACATCTTTGACATTTTCAAGTGCTACAGATCCAAACTCCAAGTATAACCTACCCAAGGCTACAACATATTCACAAGTTGGTGGATTGAAACAAGCAATTGAACTGTTGAAAAATACAATTGAATTACCATTACATCAACCAACACTTTTTTCAGATTTTGGAGTTTCTCCACCTAGGGGAATTTTACTTCATGGACCTCCTGGTACTGGTAAGACAATGTTACTTAGAGCCGTTGCATCTGAAACCAATGCTCACGTGCTGACTATAAACGGTCCTTCAATCGTGTCTAAGTATCTTGGAGAGACAGAATCTGCCCTTAGAGATATCTTTAACGAAGCTAGGAAATATCAACCATCCATCATATTCATAGATGAAATTGACTCGTTAGCTCCAAGTAGATCAAGTGATGATTCTGGTGAAGTTGAAAGCAGAGTCGTTGCCACGCTGTTGACTCTAATGGACGGTGTTGGTGACACTGGTAGATTAGTCGTAGTTGCTGCTACTAATAGACCAAATTCAGTTGATTCAGCGTTAAGAAGACCAGGTAGATTTGATCAAGAGGTTGAGATTGGGATACCGGATGTTGAAGCAAGACATGATATATTACAGTTACAATTTCAAAAGATGAAACGTCATGTGCTGAGCGATGATGAGATTTTCAACGTTGCATCAAAGACTCATGGATACGTTGGAGCAGATTTAGTTGCATTATGTAGAGAAAGTGTTATGAAGACAATTCAACGTGGGTTGAAGAATGGGGAGAATTCAACAGAGTTGAAAGTTGGCATTAAAGATGTTGATCAAGCAGTCTTGGAGATAAGGCCAAGTGCCATGAGAGAAATTTTTTTAGAGATGCCAAAAGTTTATTGGAAGGATATTGGTGGTCAAGAAGAGTTGAAAGTGAAATTGAGAGAAATGGTTCAACTACCATTAGAAGCAGCTGATACTTTTAAGAAATTAGGAGTTTCAGCTCCAAAGGGTGTGTTGTTATATGGACCACCTGGTTGTTCAAAGACTTTAACTGCAAAGGCATTGGCAACAGAATCTGGTATAAATTTCCTAGCTGTTAAAGGTCCTGAAATTTTCAACAAATATGTTGGAGAATCAGAAAGAGCCATTAGAGAGATCTTTAGAAAGGCGAGAGCTGCGTCACCAAGTATAATCTTCTTTGATGAGATTGATGCATTATCACCGGATAGAGGAGATGGGGGTGGGAGTGGTCCTTCGACATCAGCTGCAAGTCATGTTTTAACTTCGTTACTTAATGAGATTGATGGAGTTGAAGAGTTGAAAGGGGTGGTGATAGTTGCTGCTACGAATAGACCAACAGAGATTGATCCAGCTTTGTTAAGACCTGGAAGATTGGATAGACATATCTATGTAGCACCACCAGATTACGAAGCAAGATTGCAAATCTTGAAGAATTGCACTGCCAAAATGGCAATTGATAAAGACGATATAGACCTAGGTGAGATAGCATTAAACACAGAAGGCTGCTCAGGTGCTGAAGTGGTATTGTTATGCCAAGAATCTGGATTAGCTGCTATAATGGAGGATGTTAACACTGAAAAAGTATCAAAAAGACATTTCATTAAAGCTTTGAATGGTATATCTAAAGGTATTACTGAAGAAATGCTGGATTACTATAGAGAGTTTGCCAATAGAAGTGGAATAGAAGAACTTACTGGTTAGTAGAAGTTGAAAAATAAACACTGGTACTATATCATTGTGTGTAGTTGTGTAGATAGTCAGTAGATCATATCCTTCGCGAAGCTCCCCCTCCGAGCCTAGGCGAAAAAAAAAAAAAGTTCCGTGTAAATAAACAAAACAGAGTATTAACAACAAAGAAGTCCTAAATCAAGTAGATGAGCGTTAGAGAATATTGAGCTAAGAAGATGACCAATACTGAATCTTTCAAATTGGAGAATCCTGTTGTTCTAATACCAGAGATTCTTGATCAAAACTACAACGATGACGGTGAGGTGTATTCACTGATGTAAGTTCCACAAATATGATGATAACTGGTTGAGAATATATGATACTAATGCTATAAAATAGCTACGAACTACCAGTATATGTAAGGTCTTTAGATTGGAATGGGAAGCTGTTGGCATATGGTCATAGCAGAGGTGTATCAGTTCTAACGCCAATTCCAACAGATACTAGATTGGCCAAGAGTGTACCGAGTAAATTCCAACAAGAATGGGTATTACAGTTAACCAATATCAACACAAGTTCTCCTGTTAATATCGTAAGATTCACGAGTAAGTTCCTAGTGTTGGGATTAGAGGATAATTCCATCACTGTGATCAATCATTTGGATGAGACTACGGTAAAATTAGGCGATGGGTTGAACAGAGATGGTTATGTTGGTCATTCAAAGGATATCAATAGTATTGACGTATCAAATGACGGGTTGATAGTCTCAGCAAGTGATGATCATTCAATCATCGTCTGGGATAACAACGGCGATGTCAAGGGAAAATTTTATGTGGAAGGTATACCAACACTGGTCAAATTTTGGAGTGATAAAGATTTCGATAAACTTTTAATAGTGGAGAATGGTAACGTTTTGAAAGTACTTGATTGGAAAAATGATAATTGGTTATATAACATATATCCAGAATCATATTCGATCAATCTACCATCTTTCATCAAAGATGTGTTGATCACTCAAGGTAAAATAGTTGTCATTGGTCAAGGTTGGAAATACACCTATGATCCAGACTATTTGAAAGGTGGAACAGGTTATACATCCCCAAACGAACGCACTACACTGAACGGATGGTTAAACACTTTGAAATACATTTCATCAAGCTCGAAACCTCTAGTTGGTGGGATTGGACAAGATAGATCGTTATTCTACGATTTAACCTCAAATGACTATCATGAGTTTAAACTAGCGGTGCCATCTATTGCGATTCCAGCTGGCTCTATTAATCAAAATGGGATTGCTGCGTTCGTTTCTGGTGTCAAGCTTATATTGACTAGACCATTTGACAGTTATGAAGTGGTGCAATATGAATAAATTCAGTATATATAATATACATCTGTATTTGAAGTATACATCTGTATTTGAAGCATAGTAATCCCCGAGAGCGAAAACCAAAAGAAAAAAAAAATATATATATATATATAATGAGGGCATCAACAATTATAGATATAAATATAGATTATACACCAAAAGGGATAAATCATGGGTAGAATAAACTTGTTCAACTTCTCAGCATTGCTGCTCAGCACCACCGTTGGTATTTATACCGGTGAGTCTTACCCGATCAATAGGTCTTTTGCTTTTGATAGCCAATGGTACTAACCATTACATTAGGTCTTCGATTTTTCGAACCAATAGTGGTGTAAGTTTAATAGAAGAAATGTTTCTCTGTTGCGCATACTAACAATAGCATAGTGAGAGATTAAGACAAGATGGTGCACTAAGATCTGATATGAATTTTCTCAACTATGATGAAGAAGGTAATCCAGTCTTGCCTGATGTTGAAGAGGACAGCCTTTCAAAAACACCTGAACCAACAGCTTCACAGATAATCAAGGAAAAGTCGATAGTGGATCAAGTTAAGGATATAGAAAAGAAATAGATCAAGGACTAAGATCATCACCAAGACCACCATTAGATACTAGCATCACCCCCCACCCCCATTTTGTACATAGTTAATATAATTTGCACTTTGTTGATTGTTACTTCCAGAAGAGGTAAATACCGAATATAGTAGTTTTTCTGATAGTTTACCTGAAAAATAGAAATTTAAATTTACTTAAAAAAAAAAAAATTTAAAGCTCATCTGAAAACCGATCTTTAACTAATCTGATCTGTCAAGGTTTCAGTTCAGAGATTTGTTTAAACAGAGTCAGGACAATGGGTAAGCTTAAGAAGAGGTCAAGATCCTCAAGACACAGAGCCAATCCCTTGGCCAAAAGGAGCAGTGGAGAAGAGAACACCAAGCAAGATGAAGTGTTAAGAACCGGTAAAATTTTACCATTAATCACCAAATTATCATCAACATCACCAAATGATAGATCCATGGCTCTTGGTGCAATTTCCGTATTGGCTGAAGATCCAAAACTAAGATCAATTCTGCTGAAAGAGAAACTGTTGCAGATTGTGTTAGAGCAAAGTTTGACAGATTCAAACGATGAGATTATCGTAGAGGCATTTGGACTCTTGAGAAATTTGGTGTTGGAAGAAGGTTATGATGTGTCTATATACCTATGGAGACAAAACATCTGGGCGGTTATTGAGAGCAATTTAAACAAGGCTAGGGTTTCATTTGAGAGTTCGTTGCAAACGGCAAAGAAGACTGATACGAAGGGAAAGACTGATAAGAAGGATAATCTTGAGACTGGGTTGTTGTTCGACTATATAGAAAATTTGATATCACTAGTTGTTGGATTAGGTGATTCTTCTGATGATATTTTCCAGAAAATTTTGAACAAATCAGAAGGATTGATCTCATTTGTCATGTTGATATTGAAAAATTCAATTGATTCAAATTCAAATCATCTAGGGATTTCAATCAGATTGTTTAATTCGATCTTAGATTTTATCTATGATTTCAGTTCTCAATCCAACGAGTTTATAAAGGACCTACAGTCAAAATGGGAGTTGAACTTGGATGAGTTGATTAAACTAGTTGATACATCCTCTAGGTTCAATGAGCTATCAAAGGTTTACATACAAGGTATAAATCTCCAAGTGCTAGAGACCAAAAAACACTTGAATAAAGATGATGTTTACTTGGAGATCTTGAACAAGATTATTAATAACGTCAAACATATTGATATTAACCAGCATAGACAGATTTTGGTATCAGTAGTAGACAATGCAAAAGTTGAAGATTTGAATAAAGAATCAAAGAAGAAAATCGAATCAAGGGCAAAATTTCAATCTATTGAATTAGGATTAGAACTAATCACTGCAACTATTGAAATCATTGCATTTGATGGTGAAAAAAGATCCAAAAAATCTACACTTGCAACTCCACTAATTGAATATCTAACAAACACGATCCCAGAGGTGCTATTGCACTTATTATCACATCTTGAATTCAGATCAAGATCCCTAACAGCTTTAAACAACTTGAACTGGTTATTTATCACACTAAACATCAATCCAATTGATCAAGGTTATAACTTTCAGAGTGTATGGGATGGTGTTTTAAAAGTTTCAAATTCTGATATAGAGGAAAGAGTCAGCATATTTGGTATTTTATGGGCTATTGTTTCAATTTTAGGTGATGAATTGAAAATCGATCCAAATCTTGTCAATGATACCATCAAGAATTTCCAAGAGATTTTGAAAGACGATACGATTGAACAGGATTTAAAGGATGAGTATGCTATTAGATTAGTTGGATTTTTAGGAACCATATCGAAACAACAAGGTTCCATTGAACAGAATGAAACAATTTCTAAACTATTCTTAGAATCCTTAAACAGTGACATTGTATCGATTAAGATCAAAGTGGAAATCTTGGATATATTTTATGAGATCTATGGTGATGTTGAGTATGATTATGATGACTCTGTTTTTTTAAAGAATGGGTATCTTGACATTTTGATCAGTTTACAACCAAAGATTAAAACATCTGTTAAACTGATTGATAAGAATGTCAATCCAGATTTGAAATTTAAAGCTGAAGAAGTTTATACAAACTTGGGTAGGTTCATACAGTATAAGAAAGAAGAGAGAAACTGAAAAAACCCACTACATAGATGCATAATAAAAGTACATTGGCTCATTATATATATATGTAGATATTATTTTGTATATCTCTTTGCTTGTTCTGCAATCTTCTTCTCATACAAGGGTCTATCTTTACCAAAAGCTCTCCAAGCCGGTTCTTGAGCAGGAGAATCCGGATTAGGGGTATCCAACAACTCTTGTATACCTAACACGATCTGTTTTAAATTAATACCAGGTCTCCAATCTTGATCTTCGTTTAGTATGGATAAACATATAGTCCCAGATGGATAAACGTTTGGATGGTAAAACCCAGCTGGGAATCTGATCTTTGGAGGCTTTGAAGGGTAATCATCTGGGAAGGTTAACGTTATTGGATATATCCCATCTGCCCAAAGTGTGTTGTCTTTACCTGGGATACCAGCTACCCAGTTTTGTAAATCTAATGACCCATCTGAAGCTTTGATAGGTTTGGCATAGAATCCGAATGGGTGGTCTTTACGCCACTGTTTCCTCTCCTCCTGTAGACGGCTCTTCAAGAGAGACATTGTGTGCTTTATACTATACAGATATACAGCAGTGTGGTATCAATAACAGCCATAGCGTAAAGTGAAAAATGATTACAAAAGTTTGTGGTTTGCAGTTTTTTTTTTCTTTCTTTTTGTTGATTTTGGATTACTAGAATGATTATGTCAGCAGAATTCATTAGAGACGAATTGGGGTTAAGCTTTGATTTACTATTGTTCTTTTGCAATTAAAGCGAGGATTTAGTATAAAGTTGTACAATAATCCATGAATCTTTTCAGCATTCTGAGCTTTAGTAAAATTCAAGTTTTTGGAACGCTTGAATTTAATAGATCTTTAACCATATTGTTTTAAAATGTGCCAAACACTCGCCCGAAGAAATTAAATGCGTTTGAAAATCTATAAAAAAAAAGCTACTTTTTATGGGGATTAAACCCAACTCGTCAATGAGTTTAAAAAAGGTACAAAGAATTGAATAGATTTGGTATAGAGCAATTGTTGTTAGTTGTTTTGGATAAAAAGATCATTAATAATAGTTATGTCCGACGACGAATTAGACGATTTGGATGATTATTTAGATGAATTTCAAGATGAGATACTAAGTCAGCCATATGACGATAGAGCTTTGAAAAAGGAGAATACTTCATTGAAAGAAGGAGAAGATAAACAAGCGACAAAGGGAGAAGGGAAAAGCACAGGTTATGACGATGATGATGATGCCGAGAAGCGAGTAGACGAAACTGATGAGTTAAATCAACTTTTAAAAGATTTAAAACAAGATTCCCCAGAGTCAGAGCAACAGTTCAAACAGCTTTTACAGAACTTGACAAATCTTGATTTTCAAGGGAATAGTACAAGTGCAACGCATGGCACTGGAAACAATAAGAAAGATGTTCCCGCTAAAGATTTAAAGGATACCATATCTTCTACGCTAAACAGACTGAAAGAAAGTGGTGCTAAAGTTGATCGATCGATAAAAGATGAACAACCGGATAAACTTCTCTCTGATCTTATATCCCAATTGAACTTGGGTGAAGATGGTGAGGGATTAGACGGGGAAGGATCGGGATTCGATATCTCAAACTTACTCACAGATTTATTGGATCAACTTGCATCCAAGGAGGTCTTATACGAACCTTTAAAAGACCTTAGCGTTAAATATCCAGATTGGATCTCTGAAAACAAAGAAAAGATAACAAAGGATGAACTAACTCGTTATACCAACCAATCAAACATCGTGCAATCTATAGTCACCAAGTTTGAAGACCCCAACTACTCATCTGAGTCCAAAGATGATAAAGAGTTTATCGCTACAAAATTGGAAGAGATGCAAAATTCTGGTAATCCACCAAATGATCTATTAGGTGATTTGAGTAAAACTGGTTTACCAGGTTTCCAATTCGATAATGACGATGCTGGTGATGGATTACCCGACGGGTTGGAAAATGAATTGAGCAAAGATTTAGAACAAAACTGTCAGCAGTCTTAGCACCGTTCTTTTAAATATCATTTTATTACCACTTTATAATCGGTTTTCTCTCTATCTTGATTGTAGGTCTCACCCATCATTTCATTCCCCGGACCAAATTTTTTTCACGCTCTCGCCCTTTTAATCAATAAAGATTCTTGAAAAATGTAAAAGTGTCAAAAATAAACGAAAATGATAACAAAAACAACCAATTAACCGCCTAAGAAATTTTTATCTTCAACAACGAATTGACCAAAAGGACGTACTACTTAACAATGGGTGAGTGTCTTGTTTCTCTTTCTCTGCTTGGATATAAAACATATACTAACTAATTAGAAGATAAAACCATCATCAAGGGATTGAGTGATCGATTGTACGAGAAGAGGAAATCAGCTGCTCTTGATTTGGAAAGACTTATAAGGCAAGCTGTTACTGAAAGAGACGATGCTAGAATCAAAGATATCATAGATCAGCTGTCAAGAGACTACGCTTATGCCGTTCATCAACCAAACACTAGAAACGGTGGACTGATTGGTTTGGCGGCAGCTGCAATTGCCTTAGGACAAAATGAAGTTGCCTTATACCTTGAAGATATTATCCATCCAGTATTGGCATGTTTTGGTGATCAAGATGCAAGGGTTAGATATTATGCCTGTGAAAGTTTATACAACATTGCTAAAGTTGCCAAAGGTGAAATATTGTTGTACTTTAATGAAGTTTTTGACGTGCTTTGTAAACTAGCTGCAGATTCTGATCCTTCTGTTAAAAATGGTGCTGATCTATTGGATAGATTAATTAAAGATATAGTTTGTGAAAAGGCAACCTCATATATAAGTGTCATTCAAAACAACCATGAATTAGACTATCAAAATGCCACAACTTCAATCTATAAAGATTCAAATGGTCAAACTTTAAAAGTTCAACCACAACAAAATCCAACTGCCTTTTCATTGACAAAATTCATACCATTGTTAATGGAGAGAATTAATACAATAGACCCATTTACAAGAGTGTTTTTAGTGTCATGGATAACACTGTTAAATTCTGTTCCAAATTTGGAATTGGTTTCTTATCTACCTGCCTTTTTGAAAGGTTTGTTAAGTTTTTTAAATGATCCTAATAATGACGTTAGAGTTTTAACTTCAACTGCCTTGGACGTTTTCTTACATGAATTGAGAAGAGTTTCAGAAATTCAAAAATTAATCAAAGAGCAAAAAGATTCATTTGAATCAAACAACAAATCTTTAAAATTTGAAAAGGATTCAAGATTGAAAAATAACATCACAATTACTGATATCAATGTGGAAAACTCCCCAACTCCTCTTCAAAGAAATAAGATTGACATTTTGGCTAATAGTACTAGTTTACGTGACGAGGATCCTCCAGAAATTAATGAAGCTCCAGAAGATGATACCATCAATACCTTGGATGATCAGACTAATGGAGATTTGAATAATGAACTAGAAGATGAAGAACAGCACCAACTTGAGGCACAAACTCAAGAGCAACAAGACCAAATAGGACAGCACCAACAAGATGACCAACAAGATCAAGACCAACACGAAGAAGAAGGACAAGAACGAGAGCAAAATTCTGAAGATGAGTTTGAACACAATGGAGAATTATACATTCCAGGTCAAGATATACATCTAGACTATCCAAAGATTATCGAAATCTTAATTTCATTCATAGATGCAACAGAGGAGAAAGTACAACAAGTTGTACTAACTTGGTTAGAAACTTTGTTAGAAATCTCACCATTAAGTTTTATTCAATATTTACCAAAACTACTATCAGTTTTATTACTTACAATGGCAAACCAAGAAGGTACATCTTCAAAAGAAAGTTCTAAAGAGGTTAACGATCATTTGCTAGAATACATATCTAGTTTAAACAGTGAAGATGAAAAAAAATTAAACTATTCAATAACAATAAACACGCTAACTTTACATTTCCTAAACGAAAATGAAATTACTAAAGTGGCTGCCTTGGATTGGCTTAAAATGTTACATAAAAAATCTCCAAAGCAACTATTAGAACACAGTGATACTTTCACCACTCTATTAAAAGCGTTATCTGATTCAAGTGAAGAAGTCATTCACAGAGATTTACAACTAATATCTGAAATTTCATATGAAAGTGATGATGAGAACTTTACATTTTTCATGGTTAATCTATTAGACCTTTTCAAAAACGATCAAAAGTTATTAGAAACAAGAGGTAATTTCATTCTTAGAAGATTGTGTATTTCATTGGATCCTGTTCGTGTCTATCAAACTTTGGCAAAAGTTTTAGAGAAAGAGGATGATGCTACGTTTGTTGGAATCATTATTCAAATCTTAAACAATAATTTAATCACTGCTCCTGAACTATCAAGCTTAAGAAAACGACTAAGGTATTCAGAAGATCAACACGATTGGGAGTTTTTTGCAACCTTGTTTAGAGCGTGGTGTAATAATGCTCCTGCAACATTGGCTTTATGTCTATTAGCACAATCTTATGAGTTGGCATATTCTGTCTTACAAATATTTGTCGATTTTGAAATAACCGTTAACGTATTAGTTCAGATTGATATCCTTGTTCAATTGCTGGAATCTCCAGTTTTCACCAAAGTTAGATTACAACTATTAGAACC
The DNA here is from genome assembly GCA_030574875.1 of Taiozyma peoriensis. Lineage (NCBI taxonomy): Eukaryota > Fungi > Ascomycota > Saccharomycetes > Phaffomycetales > Wickerhamomycetaceae > Taiozyma > Taiozyma peoriensis. The sequence goes on from JAJMFM010000006.1 coordinate 261,741, forward strand.
TGAAAAATATCCCTATCTATATAAATGTCTATATGGGATTTTAATGCTGTTACCTCAATCTACTGCATTTACAACTCTAAAAAATAGGCTGAGCAGTGTTAGTGTTGTTAATACTTTTTCTCAAACGACAACTTCAACTTTGGAAGAATCATTATCAAAAACTGGTAGCAAGTCATCAACGGACAAACCAAATAGTACCTCATTGACAAATAGTTCAAATTCTGATATTGCATTAGTGAAGAGAAATTTCAAATGGGCGGAACTATTACAAAGGTTTAGATCAATTCAAAAGGAACAAGAAGCCTCATTGTTGAAGAATAGAACGTCATTGGCAAAACCAAGAGTTTTACCAAAATATACACAGACTCCATCTCATGAGGATAATCATTCATTAGATGATGTTAAACAATCAAATTTGAAAACTCCAATAAACAATGAAAGTGAGTTGAAGAGCGCGGTACGGAAGTTATCTGGGAGATCATTTGTTTTGAAAGGATTTGGGGGTGATAAATAACTCACAATGAATAGCGTTATAGAGAATAATCACATTAATATCAAATGGTAATCAAAATGTAAGTAAAGTCTTGAGATATGATCATTGCAACATTGGATCTCTGAAATGAGGTTGATAATTAAACCTTCTTACGTCACGTTGGACATTTCTACTTCTCAACTTATTCTCAACCAATTGAGTAGCCTTCTCTTGCTTGTTAAATTGGGGCACTGTAATCCCACCATTCAATCTTCTATCAGCCTGTACAACGGTCAATCTTCCCTCTGATCTGGATGATGTGGTTTGTAATTGATAGTTCTGTCTGTATATTCTATTAACAGATCTATGTCCTAGTCTTTGCCCGTTAGGTAGTGTGAGTTCTGAATCTATTGGATCAATGGTGGCTAGTGTGTAATTGTCGTTGATACCGGAATCACTATCAGACTCCTTATCATCTTCGTCACCATCAACAGATATATCACCATCGTCTTGGAATCCAACTGTCTTTTTGGAATTAGACTTTTTAACCACGTCGTTGATTGGTGAAAAATCATAAAAGTTTTCAAATTCTGATCTCTCTTCTTTCGTTTCATAAGGTAGACGACAATGACCCTTTGATGTAACATGAGCTCTTATACTCTCCAAATTTTTACCTTGGAAACTACAACACAAACATTCGTTGTCTATCACTATTATGGAAATCAAATATTCCAGTAAACCCTTTAGATCAACCAAGTACGACCTCTCTGGGATGTATAACCCGTGATTCTTAAACATATGCGTGACGTTACTCTCAACATCAGCATGTGGTAACCCACAATAAATACAACTTGTAATTGGTTGTAATGGCTCTTCTTCATATTGCGAATCGTGGGCATACGTGAGGTCTTCATCTTCATCAACATCACTACCTGTGTAGTCCTCATCATCGTCCTCGTCATCAGTGTTCAATTGATCTGAATGTACATTTGGATCCGTCTCTGCTTCAGATGCAGTTTCAAAATTACTATCAACATCAGTATGAGTTTCAGCATGACTATAAACAGACTCACCTAAAGAGAACTGTGACAATTCTGTAGCAACCGTACTAGCAGGACTTGAAGCCCTATTAGCATCACCACTGGTCTTGTCATTATGTATTAGTTCAAATGCACGACCCCTTTGGCCCAATCTATTGCTTTCACCATGATGATTAATATGCAGTTTCTTTGTTTCTTTAGATTTGAGGATCTTAAAACCAAATTCATCAACGTCTTCATCGTACTCTTTCGATTGTTGAAGTTTTTCAGCAAATATAGCAGCATCAACTGGTGGTAGACTTGCAACTCTTCTTTTTAAGTTATATCTATGCCAATCAGTTTTCATATGATATCTCTGAGAATCAGAATTTACAAATTGGATAGAGCATGAATTACATTTGAAGGACATGATAACAACTGATCTCTAGCTTTTATAAAATGAGGTTTTCAAAGTGTTCTGGGGGAACTTTTCATCTATGTGTTATTCTAATTCAAGTTACGTTATCTCATTATGATTAGTACCAGTGGGAAAAAGATTGAAGCAACTCCCGCAAAGAAGTTCTCCCCCAGAAAGACATCCACGGGGAGGTGCACCCCCCGATTTAGCTGATTTTCATTTTCGCAGTACTATTGGCGACAATGTTGTTACACACACGCACAGAATGGTCCTTCCAATAGACATAGCTTTATCTACATTTACAAGTGCTCAGTGATATTTGAAGCAATGAACAGTATATTTAATAGTGAAATGGTTTGTAAATTACATCACACTTCAATATGTTTCATACATCTCTACAACATACTATACCATTTATAATATAACTTTTTTGTGTTTTGTTTTGTTAATCAACTAATTAATACAACGAATAAACAAAAATGTAAAGCAGCTAACACACCTATCGATTTAACTTGAAATTAACTCATCGTATAATTAATATATGTATAGTTTAGCATCTTAACGGAATTTGTTGAAACCAATATCTTTGGCTTTTTCTCTGAAACATTGACGACATAAATCTAAACCGTATTTTCTGATTAAACCAGTGTGTGAAGAACAAACTCTACATTGACGGGAACCTTTACCGTATTTTCTTGGATGGGAGAACCAAACGTTTTCGTGAGCCATATTGCTATTATGAAATATGTTAGTATTACTGTAATCTTGTTTTGACTTTGTACGTGTATATGAAGATGAAATGGGAATATGGATAACGATAGATATAAGGCATGGTAGATAACCATTTAGTGGGTTCTTTAAATTGTTTCTTCATATGTTATATTGAGTATCAGTACTATATGTAACTCTAATTCTTCAAAAACCTTTCTGGTAAATGACTCCATGTGACTCTACTGATTATTCTGACACGGTGATAGTGCTGATGTTCATTCTAATCATATTTTAACCCATTTCTTCAATCTTCATTCAGTGGTGAATGGTATAATAATTTGATTGAACAATTAATTCACTTTGACACTATCTCATTCTTTATACTATATCATAAAAGTCCATTAATCCCATCTCATATATCCATCCTTGATGTGGACTTACATTAAATTGATATGATCTGTTTGAGGTGATTCCTTAAATCTAAATATATATCTTTGTTACTCTATGTATAAATGTAAAGTGTTAATAGTTCACTTTTTTTTCTGAAAAATCATCACCAAAATTGAATAATCGCCCATACTTTTTGAAACTACTGTGAATTGTAACCCGGTATAAAAATTTTGTAACTATAATAAGAGCGAATACCCGGTTACAATTGGCAGACTTGAGTCTTTTCGCGAATGAAAAAAGCCCTTTCCCAGCGCCTTTAAATTTATTTTAACTTGTGTTTTTTTTTTTTGTATGTTGAAGAGTTTTGTGTTGAAAATTTAGCAAGTTTTCAAAGATGTGTGGGTTTAATCTACTATTGGTCACTTCTGAAAAAAGTGACTGCCCTACTCTCTGATCACGTGAAAAATGAAGTTGAATGATTTTTAGGGCTTTCACTATTTAGAAGAAAGATCCAAGTCCGCTTGAGGTTTATGATTCACAGAGAGCTACATGACAATAACAAGTTCTTGATTGTCTATGATAGTGCCACCAGTATAATGCCTAATGATTATACTCATTATGATTCACTTCTTTGAATGATACATGTACATAGATATTGTATGCCTTTGAAAATCATACTGTTCTACTTAATTACAATACAGGTTGTTCCCTATCGTCAAAGATCAAATTTATTTGAAAAGATTACGTGATAAAGAGGTTAATATTCCTTCATAATAATACATTGGAGAGCACAAGGCTTTAAGCTAAACAATAAGATTTTTCCTTTCTATCGACATTCAAAATCCATCGCCTCATTAAAAATAAGACACACGGTTTCCAAACTTCCTATCTGGGAATTTAAGTTTCTTCTAGGAAACGACATTAAGGGACTGCAATCCCATGAATGGCAATGAAATTACTTAGAAGAACGTAAGCTCATCGTGGCATTGTTTCCATGTAAATTAATACTTTTTGATTGAAGAAAGGAAAACATTAAAAGCCCACACTATCATTTTCGTATGTTGATGAGACTTGAATCGAAAATTTTCTTTGAATTTATACTTGATGGAAAAAATATATATGATTTACTCAAAAAGCGCGAGAGATTGTTACGGCCAGTACATCTATACACTTCTTTAGGGCCAACCTCATAACATTGATAGCGAACTATCTAAAAGCCTCTCTACGTTGTATGATAAAGTAATGCATTTGTATCAAATTTTAAGGTTATGGTTTAATTGTGCTATGAATAATTGAGAATCAACGGGTCCATTGGACTGAAGCTCTTGGCCATACTCTTTTGTACAGAGACATGGCAACAACATCCTGTGATGATATTTTACCATCAAAGTTAGCCTTCAAGTAACCATGAGTACCCAAACTTTCCTTGATGAAACCTGATCTACCAGATTTAGTGAATAGAGGAACAGCCTTGTAGTATCTGATATCATCAGAGTTGAAAAACATATAACGAATTGTGACAACATTTTTATGGATCTTAACAGGATGACCGGTTATAATAGCTCTTTTAGCTAAAACCCTTTGATGTTCAGCGTTTAAGAACGAACCACTCCCAACAAATTCAACTTTTTGGGGGAATTCTGATGTTTGTTTGAAAAACAAAGCTGGAGCATTTGCAAATGTCACTGGTGCAATGGCAGTCGCTATACTTATAGTATCTTTATGTAAGAAACGCTCGTACTTATGAACGTTGTTTGGAGTGTTCGTAGCTGAAGAAAACAAAGGATTTATAACTTGACGTCTTGGTCCATACTGAACAATGATAGTATCCTTTGATGGGATTGGTCTTTCGTATTCTTCCCAAGAACTTATTGAAAAATTAACAACTGCAACTTTTTGTTCATGCTCTAATAATCCATAGATGATAAATGGGGCTTCAATGGCACTTGGAACTTTTGACAAGATGAATTCTGGTGCTCTAACATAAACAATGACTTTTGCACCAGCAGTGGCTTGAGCTTCTGTAATTGATTGCTTTAAAATTCTATTCTTAGTGGCTTTGAAATTTGAAATTCTCAAAAGTCTTTTCCATTCTGATGGAGCTCTTGCATCATATTCATCACAATCCCATTGAGTGTTGTACAAGTTCTTCAAACCTCTGTATCTTTTCAGTCTTTCTCTCCCTGATTCTCTAGGATCCAACTCAATCTCATCAGGGAATTCACGATCTTCGGATTCCTTTTCACGATACTCTCTTAACTGACGTTCCTCCTCTTCGTTTGATAGTTCAACAAACAATTCACTCTGTGTATCATATGCATTGGTAGCTGCTTCAGATTTATCATCAGCATCCATTGCCTCGTCATCGTCTGGGAGCTCATTCTCTTCTTCTTCTTCATCGTCCTCCACTCCTATCTCTTCTATATCATCGTCTAATAGCCATCTAGCTTGATATTCAGATGTACCATCTTTTAATCTTAGTCTTTTTGGTCTCACGTACTCTTCTGGTAAATAGTTATAGTCATAATTGACGGCATTCCCATTGTTTTCATCCTCATATTCTTCTTCTTCCCAATCATCCATGGCAACTTCTTGTGGAGCCAACTCGTTCAAATCTTCTTGATTTTCATTTGGAATAAACTCTTCGTTTTCATTTCTTTCAACTTTCTCTATCTTTTCAATTTGGAAATCACCATATCCTGGAATGTGAACTAATCTGTTGGCATTGAAACCAATACCTCTAACAGTACCTTCAACTTTCAAAAATCCCTCATGTGAGTTAGATGGGTTTGTACTTTCCCATGATATTTGATCAGCAAGTAACCAACCTCTAGAATCTCTCCATGTGATAGACTTTGGGAACTTTTGACAAAGTGTTCTAATGGCCACTAAGGAATCAGATGCATTCTCCAAGTTGTAAATTTTCTCTTCAGTTGGGAAGAAATGCTTGAAATAACTATGTAAAGACTGCTTAACATCATCTTGAAATTTTTGTTTAGGATGAACAGCAGATAAATTTGGGACAACACCAATGGCATGCCCGATACCTTGTAGTTCTAAAGCTCTGATTATCTGTTCACCAAATTCGGGATCAACTTCTGATGTTCCTGATAATCCAAACACAACATAATCTGCAACTTTAGCAGCATCTAAGATTCCGATAAAATCGTTTAGATCAGGTATTATGAATTTTAGGTTACTTTTGAACTTGTTTATTTTCACTGAAGTGACAGAAGGACCTTGGATCATTGAGGCATCTTGTCCTGGGATCGCAGCACCATCGATTAATTTATTAACAATATCTTCAGCAGTAACATCATTGGTTAAAGGTATAACGGTAATGATCTTTTCAGCACCATGAATGCCATCAAACAATTTTCTACTCTCAGCAGTTTGTAAGATCTTATTTTCCCTTAATTGCTTCGAAAGATTCTTACGTTCCAATTTAGAAGAACCTTTCTTTTGTTTCTGAGCTGAGGTTTCCTTTTCAACTTTACCTTTGAACTGAGCTTTTAAAGCACCTTTTGAGGAATGTCTTGACTTGAATGGTTTATGACCATTTTTAACAGTAGATCTATGTGAGTGACCACCAGCCATTATTTATTATACTTCGTAATCTTTACCACAATTTAAATACGATACCTCTTGTTATATGCCTATAAGGCCCTGATCGATAGTAGTCAAAAAACTTTTCTTTACATAATTTTTTTTCGTACGGGGCTTCATAACTACTCATCGGGTTCCATTTTGGGCAACTCTTATAGGAATGTGACAAACTTAACAATCGCGGTGTAATTCTTCGGTATTAATGCAAGATATATAGAGAACAGTGTAGCGATAGGTTATGGCTGCTCTTTAAGATTACCAATTAGCAAAACCAAGAGTATGATTAAGGACCACTTCAGATCACCACCTGATCTTTGCTTGTAAGCCTGAACCCCTATACACTAAGTCTAGTTTAAAAGTATCAATCAGAAGCTCGAAGTCAGCTACAGTCTCAACTTCTAAGTCGCCATTGATAGCCTTCCTCAAGAGATCTCTGGAAACACCTTGTGGGAACCGTACTGGAATCTTAGGTGTAGTTGATACACCTGGAGGTAAGACCAATAATGGTGCATCCTCAATATAGGCAATTTCAATTTTATTGTGAACGACTTTAGCGCTTGTGATATTTATTTGGACAACTTGGTTGGACACTGGATTGTATACTTCCACTTCAACCTCTGATGACAGAACATGCATGGTGCATCCTACTATAAAACCAGCACCTTCCCCACCTGCATTTGTAAAGGCCGGGGCTTTTATAGGTATTGATAGCCTATTGAGGGTTTTAGCGACCTCAACAACTTTTGTTGAATTAATATTTCCTCTCACGTTTATGAGAGGCTCTTCTGAAGAAATGTATTCACTCAGTAGGGCCTCGAGAGCAGATTTGCTTGATCTCTCATTGGAATTCAATCTCAAAATAGTTGAGACATCGGACGTGTCATTTGCTCCCATGTTCAAGTTGGAGAGCTCGATATTACCAGTATATGTTTCATTATAAAGTAGATCAAACTTAAGGAACTGCAAACTCCCGCCGAATTGATAAGGATTGAAAAGATCCAAGTTGACAATTAACCTCAACTGTTCAGAGGTTGATGTGGTAATGTATACCAATTCTGTGATATTATACTGGAGATTCCCAATCAGGTTCTCAGATCCTTCTATGGATATATCGAATTCTTGTTCAATTTGTTGAAAAATTGTGTCAAATATAGGCGACTTAACAGAAGCATCAATCAAAGATTTTACCGTAATGGTAGAATTACTACCGCGAAGAAACCTTTCAATAAGCTTAGCAGTGATATCATCATCAACTATATCAAGGTTTGCATTTCTTAGATAGAACTTGAACTTAGAGTTTCGCGTGTCAACATTTTGCCAGTTTTTAAGATAGATCTTTGAGAACACCTTTTTGTCATATAAAAGGCACAAATCTCCAGCTATACCCTGAAGTTCGAATAGTGAATTCTTTCGATTTGAAAAAGGTAAGTTTGACTTGATTTGAATATCGGAATTGACGTTGGGAAGCACATGCTCATCGTTTAAAAGTGAGATGTCTCCAGACAGAATTTTATACTTTTCTATCAAAGAAAAGTCATCATGGAGGAAATCCACTAGGTCTGCATTGATTGGCTGAAAGTTATTTGACAAGAAAATATGTAACCACTTCGGTAATTGGTTGTTGAGATGTGATATAGATCTAGCCTTGACAAAGGCTCTTGTTTCCCCTTTGGCTATTGAATTTTTGAATATCCTATTTAATGGAGATATACCATCAGCGCAGAATTTAAGAAGCTTCTTCTCCAATTTTGGAACCGAGACCAATAATGAAACAATGGAGGGCATCAAAGGTTCAACTTTTATAGAGCTTGATAATATTGTTCCTACATATATGATATTATTTTGGCAACCAGGAATATATATATCCCATTCAAGCTGTGGCAATTGAAATGTAGCGGGGAACGGCAAGGAGTTTATGGTGATGTTTGTAATAGCGTCAATTTTCTCCTCACCAGGAGATAGAGCAAAATGGTCCACACTGTAGTCCTTTTTCAATAGGTCTTCAACAAGAAATATCGCATCACGTTTTATTCTAGCATTGTATTGACCAATTGGGATCCCTTTGTATATTGAGAGCTTGAACGCAGATTCAAACAAACCATTGACATTAATTTCCCGCCTTTTCTCAAAATCTGTTAGGAAGAGGTAAGTACTATATAGTCTAACTGCATCAAAAGCATTGATCTCAACATCAATATCTAAGCTAAGTGCGTTTACTGCTTCAGGATATAACTCGACATCTATGGAGTTTAGGACACTTGCTCTAAAAGGATTATAAGTCTCACCTGGTTCTTGAGATTGAGGTAGTTTCAAAAAAGTATCAATTGGCTCTTTAAAATCCAAAGAAATAACTCCAAGAGAATAGAAAATCGGAATATAAAACACTCTCAGCCAAAGCGCCGTGTTGGAATAATCAAATGAAAGTAAAAACTTGGTATTCAATTGGATACCTTTATCAGTTACTGCTTTAACTTCCAGAGATTGTAAAGTGATGACGGCGGCATCTTGTATCACATGTTCAGTCTGTGATGCTAGGGTCAAGACTATGGCAATAACTAGTAATAGTCCAATAAAAGTGGGAATAGCAAACCATTTATTCTTTTTAATCCATACTGACACTAGCGTAAATGTAAACCTTCCATTCTCAATCGCCTTAGATATAAAACCATCACTTGGTAGTATGGATTGCGTCTCCACATTGGGTTCATGATCTTGAAAATGGTTACTGTCTGGTTCATTTGTTGCTTTTGAAGGACGATTGGGTGGGTCAAGTGTGCTCTCCCCTCCTGAAATAATCTCTAATAATGGCGTTTGCTCATTAATATCCTTATTGGTACTACCGCCCATTGTGTGGACTGTGGATTGGACTCCCTTTTAGATAAACTGCCGCGAGAATCACTCAATGCTGTAATAGATATCCTTAAAGAAAATAAAAAACCACAATACCAAATTCACGGATCTGATATTGATATTAGTTAGTGAGCTTATTCAAGTTCTCACTCTAGGAATGGGACTAAACCAACCAAGTAAAAGATTTGACAATTTGAAACCATTCATTGAATTGACAACTTAACTAAAACAAAGTTGTGATACAATTTCCTTATCAAATATTTATAGTGATATAAAAATTAATTTTGACACAAAAAATTTCGCGAACTGTCAAATAAGAGTCTCTGCTGCGGCTACTGCTCAGTAAATGTGCAGTATGGTTACTAGCAGGAGTGAGACCTATTTGCTGGCCAATGTACTACTTTAAAGATAATTGCTAATGTTCTAACGTCATTTAAAACTTGTCTTATTTGGTTATTGGAATCTCAAATTCTATCGTATTTATAATTTTGCATCAAAGTTACTGAAAGTTAATTCTTCAACTGGTTTAGCAGCTGGGGTTAAGTACAAACTTGATTTAAAAGCGCTGACATCATCAATCAATTCACCAGTTGGGAACCCATCAACAATACTATCATCAGTATTTGCCTTGGCGTGTAAATTAACAATCAACTTTGGTGCATCAGGATTAATAACGTAATTATTGTAAAATTGAAGTAATTCATTTTTAGTTATAGTTTTAATCAATTTAGCAGCCTTCTCCAATTTCAAGAAATCATAGTATCCGGTGGAAATTGCACCAACAAATCTATTCTCTTCCTGATTCAAATTTTTCAAACTCTCTAATTTCTTATTAATCAATGCTTCTTTATTTTTTTCAAATTCTTCATCAGATAAATCTTTAAAAGTCTCAAGATACACTGTGAAGAAATTAACAATTCTTGATTCCAAGTAAGCAGCATGTCTCTCACTTTGAACGATAACTCTTAAGCCAAATGTAGTTCTATTCTCTAAAACACCACTGAAGACAATATATCCTAGTTGCTCCTTTGTACGTAAAACGTCAAATGCTGGTTCTCTAATCAACTGTGCTAATAAATCTGTGTATGCATAAAGTTTTTTATCAGTTAGTTCACCAATTTGAATGAAATAATGAATACAAGAATTGGTATTCTTATCATCAGGTAAAACTTTATCTGATTTGAAAGTTTTCCCTGAAGGTAATAGATAAGCTCTTGGTTTAACCTTTTGAGATTTAGTTAAAGGTTCGAATTTAGGTGAGTGATTTTCAACAATTTCAACAATCTCTTGTGATTCATGTTTATGGAAATTACCATGGATTAAACCTTCAACAAAAGCTTCTTTGAAGATCAAAGGTATAAAATTTTGGAGATCCGTGAAAGTAATGGACTCTAAGGCTTCTAATTTCTCATCAGCATCCCACAAGTTTTCATTCAATAACGTTGTTGATGCAGATGTGACTAAATTATAAGGAACTTTGAAATAATAATTCTTATAAGATCTCAATAACTTTTCTCTAATTGTACCAAATCTATCTTCCTTTGGTTCAAACCCATTTAACTCTTTTAAAACTGTCTTCAATAAAACTGGTGCCTTTTCGTTATAACCGTTTATATCTAGCACAATTCCTTCTTTGGTGTATTCCAATCCAAAGTTCAAACCTGCAAGGGCAGCTTGATATGACACATCAGTTAAAGAATCTTCAACCAGGTCAATGAATAACCCGCTCAATACTGCATTGTAAGGTGTGGACACAACGATAGGTAGCTTGTATGATAAATGGATATTAGCCTTTGGAACCCAAAATTGGTCATCCTTTTTATACCAAAATCTAAACTTGGAATCTGATTTAAGTAAGTTTGGCTTTTTAGTTGGATCAATATTTTCTACTTTGTCAACGTCAAATTTAGTTGGAATGAAATCATTAACCTTTGGTAAGTGTAAATTAGAGTTTTTAAAAGGTTTAGATAGTTTAGACTTTAACTCAGATGAAATGTCATCAATGGAATATTCAGTACCATACCATTTTTCCTTCTTATCAGTATCAACATTTTGTGATACCAAAGTAATTCTTAAATTATCGACATTCAAATGTTGTCCAAATTCAGAAATTAATTCTGGATTGTATTCCCTTAATACGTTTCTACTCAAGACAAATTCATCTGGGATATAAGTCTTTTGTAAATCCTTTGCCAGTTTAGAAACCGTTGATGAAGGTGAAGATTTTTGTTTAAACTTAAAACTCATTTCACTAACTTCTCTTAATTCTTCATAAATATACTGTTGAGGTTTTGAAACTTTTAATAATTCAATGTATTCAAATACAGTGGACAAAACTTCTTCATAGTTTGTTAAACCAATTTCAGTTAAATCAACCTCAACTTCAAATATTGCATTACCTTCAGATACAGTATGACCACCAGCGGATAATGAGTTAACCAACCCTTTTTCCTTCAAGTATGAAAAGACACTACCAGCACCTTCATGACCTAGTAAATGACTATAATAACTAGAACTACGAACTTTCCAAGCCTTTTCATGATCCGGTACGACAAAACCAATACTCAAACTATGTTTAGACATAACAGGTTTTGCCTTTATTATCTTTTGTAATTCATTTTTAGAATAAACTTCACCTTCAAAAGTTGGCTTTGGAATATTATAATTTGGAACATCAGTAAATTTATCAACAACCCATTTTTCCAAAACATCTAATTCCTCTCTACCAATGACGGCTAATTTCATTAAATTTGCAGAATATGATTCTTTATAAAATTTTAATAGTTCATCTCTAACGTCAATTCCTTCCTTTTCAGGTATTTCACCTAAAGTTTGGAAATTACCAGTTGAAAACTTATGGAAAGGATGAATAGGATTTGATAAAGATTTATCCAATTGATATAATCTCCACATGTCATTTTGTAAATTTTTTTTATTTTCAGAATCAACAGCTTTAATTTCACGATCTTTACAACTTGGATCAAACAATGGAGATATGAAAAACTGACTAAATCTATCTAATGCACCATCTAAATATTGATGATTTATTTCAAAGTAATAATTTGTATCTTCAGCAGCGGTATAAGCATTTGAAGAACCACCATGATTTGATAAGAAACTTGAATATTCATTTTCTGAAGGATATTTCTTTGTACCCATGAACAACAAATGTTCACAAAAATGAGCTAAACCGGGAAGATGTTCATAATCACTAAACGCACCAACGTTAACGTCTAAAGCAGCTGCAGATTTATCAGTTTTAGGATCACTAATTAACAAAGCGGTTAACCCATTTGATAGTGTAATAACTTTATAATCTCTATCATCTAAATCTGGTTTTTCAATCGAGTTGGAAGTTTTAAAAGTCATCTTATATCTCTTTTGTTGTTCAAACGGTGAGTAGAGTGGAGTGTATCTATTACCAAATATGGAATGATAGTATCTATTTGAATACGTAGATGATACCAAAGACTTAACAACTGTCGATGAGCGAGTGAGATTTCCTATTAGACTGTTTGAAAGAAGAAGATATCGCTGAAAGGGAAGTTTCATTCCATTTACAAAGAGAATGATGATCTTTGATTAGTTGAAATGACCTCTTTATTAAAACTCACTTTGTTTGTGAAACTATCATTTTTGTGATCTTTATTAGCACTTTTTGGCGATTTTCCAAAACTGAAAAAACGCCATCTCCATACTAAATGTTTTTTGACAAGAACAAGATAAATAATTACGGTGGCACATCAGCTGATCTATTTCCTCGGAATGAAGTTTTGATTACATAATGATATTGATTACATCATCATTTTTTTTATTTTTTTTTTTTTTTTTCATTTATTTTTAGTTTGATCTCAAAATGTTTTTATGTTTTTTGTCTGTATGTTTTTTTTTCTATTGAAACTTTGGTTTCTTTTTGGTAATAAAAGATTCTATTTTTAAACTTTTTACCCTTTTCGCTAAATTCTGGATCAACATTTGATCTTTTCAAGTGAAAAATTGATGTTTAAGGCAGTATTTTTCTCGATTTTTGCCTTTTTCAGCCATGGGGCGTGTGTATAACACTGGCCCAAAAAAAAACGGTAAAACTTCGAGATCTAAAATGTGTGTTTTAAATCATCTATTAATTTTTGGGAAATGTTGACTCAAAACAACTAGATTGTAGAGCTTTCTCCTTTCATTAACAAGTTAGTTTATTTCTTTGATTGGTACTATATTGGATCAATACTCTTGAAATCAGTCATTCGTTCCTAAACTTATTCACAATGCAATTTTCCACTGTCTCCACCGTCGTTGCCTTGACCTTATTAGCCAACAAAGTTGTCGCAACCCCTCCAGCTTGTTTGTTAGCTTGTGTTGCTCAGGTTTCTAAGAAATCATCTGAATGCTCAGAATTGAACCAAGTTGCTTGTGTTTGTGAAAATGAAGCCAGCGCTATCAAATCTTGTTTAGATTCTATTTGTCCAAACGATAATGCTGATACTGCTTATAAGTCCTTCCAATCTTCCTGTAAGGACGTTGGTGCTGAAGTGAATGATTCCTCATCCTCATCATCTTCAAAACCATCCTCGTCATCTGCATCATCATCATCTTCTTCTTCTTCTTCTTCCTCATCATCATCTAGCGCACCATCTTCTTCCTCTTCTTCCGCATCACCATCATCTTCTGCAGCTGCAACTACATCATCTTCTGTCGCTCCATCGTCATCAGCAATCGAATCATCATCTTCTTCTTCTGCTGTTGAATCAACACCATCTTCATCTTCTTCCGTTGCACCATCCTCTTCGGTCGTTACTTCAACCTTGACCTCATCATCAGAGACTGCTTCTGCTACATCTACTGCTTCCATCATCACCCATACAGGTGAAGGTTTGGTCTTGAATGCTCCAGTTGGTGCCTTAGTTGGTGCTGCTGCATTTGGTTTGTTATTCTAGATCACTCACTGATAGATTAACCATTTTCACACTTGCTAAACAACGATCGCTTACAGCCCATTCTCCTAATCATTTTTCTTCTAACCATTATAGGTCAAGATTATACATTTTATGCATCCACTCATCAAGAGTGATTTTTTTAAACTTTCAACATACCCTTTTTCCCATGATTGTTATAATCAAAAAGGAAGACCCAATTTATACCATCTCATTTTGCGTTCTATATACACATATTTATTCAATTCATAACCATTTAATTGAGCTTTGTAGTTAAAATTCGTCTTTTATAGCGTAGTTGTTGTTGATGATGAATCTGGTTAAGAAGCCCGGGCGTAAAATCTTGCAATTTTCCACTATAGCTGAAATGGGTCTTTTCCAAGAAGATGATCTCGATAAAGACTTCGGTCTTGATGGAAAGCATATATATATATATGAACTACAAGTAAAAATGTTGCCTCAGCGATTACTATACAGACCTCCTGTTATCTGTTCAAGGCAATTTTCCACTACTAAACATGTAACGTTTCTAGGGAAACTTAATCGTCAATTAGCAGCTACAAAACCAAAAGAGCATGTTGTTTCAATGCTTACCAAACCAATAGGATTTGAAACACCACCAAAGGAATCAGATAACGTTGGTGATGTCAGAAGCATACGTCAGAAGTTTGACGATTTCTTAGATCCTGCAAAGAACAAACAAAGACAAGTTGAACTGGAGAAAGAGATATCAAAATCTGGTATGTACGATATTTACACCTATCGTAAAACAAATGGGAAACTGTTCATATCACCACCAGCTTATTGGAAATCTGAAAAGGCCCTTTATTTCCCTAATTTTAACGGTGAAGATCTTACCAGTTCCAAGTTTAAACCTACAACCTCTATAACAAAGGGGAAAATCACCGTCATTAGAGCATTTACATCTCAACTTGGAGCAAAATCTTCAGAATCATTCTTTAAACTAACAGATGCTGATTATTTAAAACCAGAAGGATACGAAACATTTTTGAAAAATTATCCAAACTCTCAAATTGTTGACTTGAACATAACTGAAAATGGATTAAAGGCTCTATTCATTAAAATATCAAAATCTGGAATTAAGAAATCCATACATCCTTCCAGGTATGATAAATATTTCATAATTCCTAGAAAAAACACAAGTTTAGAATTAAGGGAGCAAATACATATGGATAATACTTATGGTGGGTTCATCTACGTTTTGGATCATGAAGGTAAGATAAGATGGGCAGCCTGTGGTGATGCTTCTGATAGTGAAAGAAATCTCTTATGGAGAACTGTGAGAGGTTTAGAAAGAGAATATAAAGCTTTGAACCTCGATAACTCAGTATAATAATATACTATATAGTACCAAAAAAAAAACGTTTGTAAATAGCTCTTATGTGTGAGTTTTTTAATTGTCTCCTCGAGTAGTATACGATAAGAAGCTTTTCAAACTATGGCTTTCTCGGGTACACTTTAAGCTAATAATGTCCTGAAAATTTTAAAATCTGGAGACTTTGTCTAAATATAAGATGAAAGACATCATACAAACCAGTTAACGAACAATGTTAGGGCTTCGTACAATGAGAGCATCTGCTCTTTCAAGATCACTCACCAATCAAGGGGCCTCAAGAGCTTTTGCCACCTCCAGATTTCTTTTCAATTCTACCAAACAACCAAAACAGACCGAAGGCTCCACACAATCAACATCCACATCCATATCCCCATCCCCAACTCCAGATCAACAAGCCCAAAACGAACCAAAGCAAATATCACCACATGTAAGTATTGATCCTTGTTTCGTGCCTTACGTGTACGAGTACTAACAGGCGGGGAAATCTAGGCTGCATTTTATAAAGACTTTGCAGGACCAATCTTGAAAGTATTAGCCTTCACATTCACAACTTATTATGGACTTGTATACCTATGGGAATACCTCGATTCAACTGAGAAAGAAAAGGAAGCAAAAGTTGCTGCTGAGAAAAATAAGCATTCCCCAGTGCCAAAGGAGGATTGTCATTGTCATTAAAGAAGAGAGGACATACTATATACATATATATATATATTACAACATATTTGATTTTATGAATATTTGTATTAAAAAAACCATTAAATATGACCAGCATTTCCGTATTGCTATGAAACCTTTATGTTTTCATGTTCACGTCTTTCTTCATCGTTATACACATCAATAATTGGGTCAGTGTATACATGTCAGGGATAAGACTGTGAACAAGATGTTAGTGAATGAAAAAAAAAAATTGTGTGCTTTAGATTATAAAAAAAGACTGGATCAATTAATCAAAGATTGACCACGAAGGAATGTTTAATATAAATCTCTTTGAAAGACTTCAACAGTTCAAAAATGTTAGAAATTCTTTCGTCATTGTGTGAGTTTTTTTTATTTCTGAGCATCAAATTGAGCTTTCAATCTTTTTTCAACAGCTTCTAAGAACTCAGTTGTTGTGACGTAACTTTCTCTGTCTGATCTACCAGTGGCTAAGGCTAAATCTTTAGTCATGATACCATCCTCTTGAACGGTGTCTAAAGTGGCTTTTTCTAATAGTTCAGCAAATTTGACAACATCTTCAGTACCGTCTAATCTACCTCTTTGAGCAATACCTCTTGACCAAGCAAAGATGGAGGCAATTGAGTTGGTTGATGTTTCTTTACCTTGTTGGTGCTGTCTGTAATGTCTGGTGACAGTACCATGGGCAGCTTCAGATTCAAAAGCTTTACCATCTGGGGTAACTAAGACTGAAGTCATTAAACCTAATGAACCAAATCCCTGGGCAACGATATCAGATTGAACATCACCATCGTAGTTTTTCAAAGCCATGATGAACCCACCTTTAGATTTAACCATTTGGGCAACCATATCATCGATCAAACGATGTTCATAATAAATTCCAAGTTCTTCAAATTTAGCCTTGTATTCTTCATCATAGATCTTTTGGAAAATATCTTTAAATCTACCATCGTACTGTTTTAAAATGGTATTTTTAGTGGATAAGAACAAGTTTAGTTGTTTGGTGATGGCTAATTTGAAAGAAGAATGAGCAAATCCTTCAATCGATTCATCAGTGTTATACATGGCTAAACCAACCCCAGCACCTTTATAATCGTAAACTTCTAAAGTTTTAGCTTCAGATCCATCAGTTGGTGTGTACACCAGTTCCAACTTACCAGCTTTTGGAATGACAATATCAGTGGCTTTATATTGATCACCATGAGCATGTCTCCCAATGATGATTGGTTTTTCCCAACCTGGAACTAATCTTGGAATTCTTGGAATGACAATTGGTTCTCTGAAAACGGTACCACCTAAGATGTTTCTAATGGTACCATTTGGTGATCTCCACATTTTTTTCAAACCAAATTCTTTAACTCTATCTTCATCAGGAGTAATAGTGGCACATTTAACACCAACACCATATTCTTTAATGGCATTTGCTGAATCAATTGTAATTTGATCATTAGTTGCATCTCTTGCTTCAACACCTAAATCGTAGTATTTTAATTCAACGTCTAGATATGGTAAGATCAATTTGTCCTTGATTCTTTTCCAAATAATTCTTGTCATTTCATCACCATCTAATTCAACAATTGGAGTTTTAACTTTAATCTTGTTTAAATCGATGTGCGTTTGAGAAAAGGCACGATAAGTGGAGGCATATTGAAATGCTGGAGATCTTAAAGAAGATCTAACTGTGCTGTAACGTAACATTTTGTTTAAAAGAAGAATAAAAATCGAACAAAATATGCTCTTATAATTGAAGACAATGGATGAAAGATCTTGTTGAAATTTCTATATAGATAAGATGTAATATATATACATTAATGAGTCGTTGATGCCTGAAAGATTTTTTTTTTTTTTGCCCAGTGGGAAACAATCAGTGCGCATCGGACACATCAGAAGCGAAATCGGTGCCAGCGTTATTTTTAGTGATTAAAAATTCCGGAAAAGGAGGGGGGGAAAAAAAAAAAAAAAAAAAAAAAAAAAAACCCATTTTAGTAATATCAATTTTTTAAGACTAGGAGGAAAGATAGATAGACTAAAAGAGACTGAGACCAATAATGAAGACTTAAAAGACTTGTTAGACTTCAAGACTGAAGACTAAGCGAGTGAAAGTCTCTCTAATGTACATATCAGGTAGAAAAAATCATCAGACTTAGTTAGTCTCTCAGTGATAAAAA
Organism: Taiozyma peoriensis; assembly: GCA_030574875.1. Taxonomy (NCBI): domain Eukaryota; kingdom Fungi; phylum Ascomycota; class Saccharomycetes; order Phaffomycetales; family Wickerhamomycetaceae; genus Taiozyma; species Taiozyma peoriensis. The sequence continues at coordinate 280,335 of JAJMFM010000006.1, forward strand.
TTTGGGACAATATTTACCTCTCATGTAGAATGTCTGGATGTAACAGTATCAATTATATGATTTAAAAAACTTATACTTGATTTTGACATAAAATATACATTTTGATTATAATAATATACCTTAGCACTGATATTGAAAACTAATGACTGTCAAACTTTTGCCACAGCGGTTATCTCCTTTTGTTAATATATTGCAATGCCGGAACGAATAGATTTCAACTTGCCTTTTGTTAGTTGTTCAGTGTGTTTTGAGAGTGGTAAATCTCAAGATTTATACCTAACTTCTTGTGCTCATATCCTTTGTAAAGGACATGCTTCCAAATGTAAAAATTTTAACACCTGAAACTTTCACCTATTTCTTTTGTAAAAAGACTAACCCCTTTTCATTGACAAAAAAGACGCTGAGAATTATCTTCTTGAGAACTCCAAGACTAAATGTCTAGCTTGTAACCATGATAACGTTACGATTGTAAAGTTAGATCAGAGATTACCAACAGAATTACGTCCCTTTTTAACACCTTTCCCATCGCAAATCGAACAGTTCTTTGCAGTAGCACAGTTTCAGTACGTTGGTATGACAGAAAGAATTCAACATCAAGATGAGTTGATATCAAAGATGTCCATAAAGATGAACAAACAGAGACAATTATTGATACTTGCTAAAGAAAAAGTATCAGAGGTGGAAACCCTTGAAAAAAAAATAGTTCAATTACAAGATGAGAATAGACTGTTGCAATCAGGGGGCGGTAGAAAACAACACAAGGGCGAAAATATATTGACAAAAGATTCAAACCATGCTGAAAGACCACAAACTATAGACCTAACTGGGATGATTTTTTCCTCTGATAATGAAAATGATGACAACGATATACTTTCAAAAAAGGTAACAGACTCGTTTATAAACCAAGTGAAGAAGAATTCAACTCAAAAGATATCTAATCACAATCCCTACCAAGCAAGCCCAATTCACAACAGAAGCTCTGACTTTGCTAAGGGAAGAATAGCAGAATCCACCAACATCTTAACTAACTCTCCAATACGATCTATTTCCACGAGTGCAAAACCTCAAGACTATCAATCAAACTCATCTGAAAATCGATACTCAAGAAGTAACAGACTACTTTCGAATGGATCAAGCAATTCCTCGTTCACATCATTGAACAACTTTACAACACCTTTGAAAAATAATGATAATGCAGTAATTAATGGAAGGGTTACGAAGAATCGTGCAGCAACTTCCAGTATAGCACAAAGATTGTCATCTCATATGAAAGTTGGCTCCTTACAACGAAACGTACAATCTTCAAGTTCTAAGTATGGTGCTAATAGGCCAGGGTCGGCATTTAAAAGTCATAGTAGTATATTTAAGCGATGAAAGAATTCTTAGTTACAAGGAAAAACGTCAAATTGCCGTACTGTTAAACTTAACATTCTGCTTTTGTTGTAGAACTAACATAGCCCCAGAATCAATTCTCACAATAATAGTCAACCAGCTTTCTTTGAGGTAAACTTAATTTTCCAAACACTTTTTGATAAATATCTTCAGCTATTTTAACACTGTCATCACAATTACGATCAGTATCATCATCGTCATTATTATCATTATGAATCTCAACCCTTAAACCACCATTATCATCATTGTTACCAACTTTACCATTTGTTTTATTGTTGAAAGACTGTAATTTCCTTTTGCATTTCGAATATGTTATAATCGTCAATCTTCTTAGTTCAACTTCATCATTTGTCAAGAATTTAAATACTATTGCATCTATTTCTTTAATTTGCTCTAATGACAAGCTTTTTCCCTCAATGCATTTAGTCAAGGTCAACAACAAAAATGAAGCTAATAAATTCGTTTGATTATTGCTCTCATTGATTTCTCTCAATGATGTGCAACAACTTTTCAAAATTTCCACATTAACCTTAATTGAATCCAATTCAAGTAAATCATCAACTAGTTCATCCACAGATATGTAAATGTCATTTTTGAAGTCTTTTAAATTCTCCACAACCATTATCAAAATGTTCCAAATGGATAATGTTTCATGTTTGGTGATAACCTCTCCAATATAATCGTTTATGATTAACAACTCTTTAAAAAGTATCAACCCTTTGAAACAAAGTTGTTTGGTTATGTTAATACTGACGTTGAAATAATGAACAAGACTGGCCATAATAGATTTGAAACCAGTCTCTTTAATCCAATGGATAATCTCATCTCTGTTGATACTCTGATGTAATGCCCCTATTAGACTATTCATCTCTTTGGTTCCTACTTTATCATTTTGGAATTTTTCAAGCAACACAAGAAAGGATGAAATATTAACGTTGGAATCAACTTTATCGTCACCAACATTGTCAAACCTAGATAGCTCAAAATCCATGAGCTTCCTATCTGAAGTTTCAGATGCTGATGAAGTTGGGGCGTCTTCGAAAATCTTTATATGCTTTTTGGTCTTGTTGAAAAAGGGGTCTGTTTGATCAATTAACTGCGTCAGTGATTTTCTATCTGGGGATTTGAATGACTGCTTATGAGGAGTGATATGAATCCCACTTATCTGGTCAGTTATATTTCGAGTTGCTTCATCGGTGGGAAGATGACTATCACGAACACTAGGGCTAGAAACTTTATCATCTTCACTTCTTTGATCCAAGAAAGGCGATCCTGCTCTTGATTCATTCTCAATTTGGATCAGTGAATGAGATCTTTCTTGTACGCTGATTGTCTTTGGTTCTTGTGGAACTTCAATTTCCATGTCTGATCCACCATCGACTATTTCATCAGAATTACTCTCCCTTAAAGTTGGTTCTTCAGGTTCCTCTTGTTTAACTGACAAAGTCTTTGTGGCCTCCCTTGAAGCATTTGTACTGAATATATCACTCATGTAGTCAACTTTCTTGCCATCTTCCTCCTCTTTCACATCAACATCCATGTCGTCATTACTCGAACTCTTATCTACCTCCTTGTTACCCAAATTCTTAAAATTTGGAATGACCATGGTCATATCTGTTTGAAACCCAACTTTGAGAGACGTCGTGGGGTCAGTCGCCCTTTGGTTCATCGGATTTATCATTGTCATTTCACCAAGGCCATGCTCTGTGAAGTTCTCGGCGTTGATCCTTCCATTAATATCATCCTTAAACTCCTCAATAATCGAATTGATCTTGGATTTGACATAAGCACTAGATTTTGAAGCAACTTGCTCGAATACATCACTATTAAGTGTGAATAACTGAACTATCAATTCGTCATATCTTGGATAATCACTTATCGATAGTGGGAAAACCACAGTGTCAATCTGTTCAAGAATATCAGTAGTAGGCTCAAATGATTCATCACATGTAATTCTATAGAGACTTTGGATAGAATAATCTAAAAACAGGTTTTTATACTTTATATGAAACATTGTTGATGGAGCATTTTCAAACTGTAAAAACTCTAAAGATTTTACTAATGACACTAGAGTCTCAGCAACTGAAATTTCACCAAATTTCCTCAACAAAATTTCTATATCCTGCTTATTGACTGCTAGAACTTTGACTGCAAGAACGCTATCTATCAAATCAAAGAAATGGTCAAGTTTTAATAGTGGTGCTAAAAGATTTGCATCCAAAACTATCAGGCCACTCAATGTCTTTGACAACTCGGGAATAACAACGGATGATTCTATCAGTCTCTTCAAAATATCTATACCATCAACTCTTTCTCTAGTCAATGGAGATTTCAACAACTCAATCATATGTGCTAGCTCCTTGTCAATATCGTTAGATTGAAGTTCTTCTTTCCTTAGAGGTTTGTTGAATTCTTGTGTATGTTCTCTAGACCCATAAGATGACCATCTTGGTTTGTCTGTTTCGATTTTCAAAGACCCCTTTGAGCGTTGCCTTGGTAATGGATGAGATGACGTGCTCCCACTAGACACTCGTACTCTCTGCGGACCTCCTCCGCCTATTCTTAAAGGTCTCCCCAAATCCATGCTGTTAACTGTAGATGATACGGGCTCTTGAGGAAGCTGTGGAGTGACAACTTGTTGCCCACTAGGAGTAGAACGTGTTTCGCCGGAAACCGAACGTATTTCACCTCGTTTAGCAGCGACAAAATCCCTTATTGACTCCCTCTTCTCCTTGACAGGAACAGATGTGATGCTGGTGGAAGCCCTAGCACCATCAACTTCTTTAGGTTTAGATCTTTCTAATGCCTTCTTCACCGTTAGGTCAAGTTTGGAATATATACTCTCCCCAACATCAGGATGCTTTCTATATAGAAGCCAGAATGTTGATCTCATAGATTCTCTAACTGTAGTATTTGGATCTGATACGCCTTTCAACAACCATTTTGTTATCGAATCAAAGTTCAACTGATCTAACTTGGAGCCATGCTTTAAAATGAATATTTGTAAAAAAGTTGAAGAATATAATCTTGGTTGTATGTTTTTCTCTTGAGATAGAGTAAAACACTGGTTGAACAATCTATTATTGAAACTTATATTTGTCAATAAAACGCACAACGATCCAAATGCATTTAATGAAGCGATTTTCTTTGTAGCAGAGGTTAACGTGGCCAACGGTTGAAATAAGGTCTCTGCTATAGGATCAAGATGTTTCGCTAGATGTGCACCTAACTCTTTGATCAATTGACACCCATTCGAAGATAGAGTAGTTCTTAAAGATGTGGTTGATTTATTGATACCTTCCATCAAAGTCCTTACAGCAAGAACCAACTCTTCAGGAAACGATTCGGAATTGGCCACTATCAAACCTCTAAATTTAACGATATTTTTCTCTCTATTGTTCCAATTGAACTCTGTTTCTTTACCCGCAAATGGGGGTAAAAGTTGTTCCACTTCACGGTGTAGTTCAGAAGGCGAGTTTACTGAAATTGGAAGAATATTCTCGTCAAGTTTGGCGGTTTGAATTTTATCTAAAATTTCAGTAAGCTCCTTTGAAGATGAAACTGAAACGTTTGATACAGAGCGTGATATAATAATGGGTTGTTTTCTAGTATGTCTAGCTAAATTGCTATATGAATCTATCGTGGTGGGTTTCGATATTGACTGGGAAATTTCTATGGTGTATGCATTGGCCGCTGATGGATCTAAATCTCTTAATATCTTTGTTGCTCTTTTGGGTTCAATTTTTTGAATTTTAAACTCTTTAATCAATTCAGGTAGCTTATTTGTGTTTAAAGTATAGTACTTTAACAATAATACTTCAACATTTTTAACAACTTCTATGGAATCATCTCTTAACAGGTTGACCAAATTGGGTAAAAAGGAAGGGAAATTGAAATTTTTATTGAGCTCTATCAAGTTTGATATGAACACAATTGATTCAGATCTAACTCGTACGTTTGAATGTATTAGCGCACCATCTCTTATATGGTTCTCTACTATAGAAGGTGTAGCTAACCAATACGTCTCTAGAGCAGATTTGGCTTGTGATTGGAAATTTGGTTTAGGGTCAAGTAATCTGTTGATCAAAATCGGTAGTACCAGTTTAGAACATGATCTCAAGGCATTAGGATCTTGCATACCAATTCTTTTAATCAAATGACAGATTGAACTAAACGCTATGGAGGATAATTTGAAATCTGTAGACTTATTAGCAATCTTCAAACATTCAAAGTATCTTAGAACCTGGGATAGATCGACAAAATCCCTCTTGATATGAGCCTTTAGCTCAGTTAATACACGTAGTTTATATTCCAGATCTATCATAGATGTTAGTGGAAGATACTTATATCATAGGTCGTCTCAGGTTGCCATAGTAGTTGAAAAGGACATTTTAATTTTTTTAAACTTACCATACGTGTTGCTTAGTATTATGCTGTATAGGTTATCAGCCGTGTACTGAAACATTACGTGCCTCAGAATATCGACAATTATGATAATTGTGAACTCACTTGTGTCACTTTTTCTATCTTTTGTTTATTGTTTTAATACCACTTTTTTTTTGCTCTATATAAATTTCAAATGATCAACAATCGGCTGCTGTTTACCTTTTCATGCTTCGCGCTTTTCGTAATTTATTTGATATTTTTTTTATCGTTGTCCTAGTAACTAAAAAAAATCTATACTAAAAACACAAAATGAGTGTCCAACAGTAAATTGGACTAGTAAACTATAGAGTTGGTTTTACACTATATCGCTTTTTATATAACTTTGTAATCACACGTACAATCTTTTCAAAATGTTTCATTGTGCTGAAATTATACATGGTTATACAAAATATAAGCACTGTTATACTACTAGTGATAGACATTTGCTCTTTATCTAACCAGCCCTTATAAACAATGCTCTCTCTCTCTCTCTCTCTCTCTTTCAAAAGATATGAGTTGATCTCAGCCTTGAAGTCTCTGACAACTTCAATTGAAGCCTATGAAGCTTTCCACTGATTATACAATCAGTTTCCCACCTCCACAGGCTTTCCAAATGGCATGGGTAGGATGGTTAATCCAACGAAATGAACAAAGAAAAAACTCAAAGGGTAACCACTGAGAATGACGAGGAACAAAGATTCCCCTAGCACCAACACAGTTGCAACACATTCGAGATCATTTTGTTCATTGGTATAGAAAAAAAGGCCTGATAAAAATTAGTGCTTTTGAAACGATTTCCCAAAAGTTTTAATCAAGTTTTATGATCTTTTTTTTCCGTCTTTTTCTTGAGTGTCAAAATTACATTTCATGTTAAATATATCTGTTGTGGAAGAGAAGGAAATCGTCTAAACCCGCTGCTCTATAGTCTTTACAAAATCGTAGTTGATGAAAATACGCCATATACCCTTTCATATTATACAAACTAATAAATATATATATATATATATATATATGCCTTTAAAATACACTTTACCAAATCAAAAACACTTATCTATTTTTACCCCAAAATTTAACGAAAAGTCCAACGTCATACATCAACTTCATGGCACCAGCGATCAAGAAACATAACCACAGTTGATCCTTTGAAGCCAAATATCCACTAACCAATGGACCCAAAGTGTTGACCAAGGTCTTTGAAGCATTTATGAATCCAATGGCTGCAGTTCTTTCATGAGGTTCCACCATTGAAGAAATGAAAACATGTTTTGATGGTAAATCCATTGTTCTAACAGCAGATCTAACCAAATAAATAGTGGTTAAGGTTAAAAAGTTAACAGGAATGGCTTGGAATAGTAGTAATATCGATGCTGCAGAATGTGATACGATCATTGTAGAGATTGGACCGTATAACTTGCAAAAATAAGTACCTAACAAACAACTAAATGCACCTAAGAAAGAACCCGATGCAAATATTAAACCTAAAGATTCACCAGATGAGTTATACCTTTGCTTAAAATAATAAACAGTCCATGATTTGGAAGATAAAGATAAACCCAATGAATCTAAACAAATTAAAAAAGTTAATATGAATAAATTTTTTAAAGAATTTGCTGAAAAATTTGGTAGTATATAGTTAACAAATCCCTTTTTTTCAATTATTTCAATGCTATTTTCTCTTGATGATAACAAACTTGAAGTTTCTGATATTTCCTCCATGGAATTTGCCTTTGTTGTGATATCGTTATGTACTTCAATTTCTTCAGATAAAGAAAAACTAAATATCATCATTATAAATCCAATAAATGAATAATATGCAAAGCATAATGAAAAATCTGACATATCCGTTAAAAATCCAATTAAAAATGTTCCAACACCAGCAGCTGCACCTCCACTGAAAGTATACCATGAAAAAATATCAGATCTATCTTCATATTTACAAAGAGTTGATATGGCAGATTGTTCAATGGATCTAAATGGACCAACTTCTGTACCTGAAGGTGTTACTATCCCAACAATCATTACAAATGTTACAATGTAAAAATTATCAGAAAAATATAAAATGATACCAGATAACATCATTATACCAGATGATAAAATCATTATTCTTCTTCTACCTAATGAATCAGATATCAATGCTAAAAAAAATGAAAATATTAAATCTCCAATAATTGAAAAGGTAAGTAATACACCTATTTGATATTCATCTATACCAGTTGTTTTAAGGTATTGAACAAGAATTAGACTTATGGCACCAAATGCAGATAGTCTGACACATCTTAGTCCTATGAGTAGATGAACGTCTCTTGAAGTGTTTATGAGTGTTGTTAGACCCGAGTGATGGGAAAGTTGTGTTAGACTTGTTGTACTTGCTCTACTCATCGTATATCTGTATTTGTAGGATGCCCAGTAAAAAAATCTTGACAATCAAGAAAAGATCCTTGAAAGATGAGAGACTGATAAATTGTAAATTAAAAAGGTCAAGTTGAAAAAACTGTGGATCTAATGGTAATGACCTAAAATCAACAAGAAATGAAAAAAAATTCTATGAGAGCTTTGTAAATGACAGAATAGATAAAAGCAGAGTGAAAGAGTTTTAATAACTCATATCATTTAATCATGCTATCAGTAAGGGAAAATCTTAAAAGCTGAACATTTTTGCATTGCATTTCAAATTTTACACAATCAAAATAAAAGAATCATGTTTAATGTGAAATTTTTCATCATTGTTTATTAAACCTTTCGGAGACTGTGGCTAATTATTTTATCATCATTTCTAAGCAAGAAAGTCGTCGGCCGAATCCAGAAGTATTTATATGTTTTTTTTGTTAGCAGATACAGTAGAATTCAAAAGTGCTGTGAATAGTGTAGAAAATGAGCATGCTCATATAAAATTACTCTGTATTTTAGTCTATGATTCATTCAATATTGATTCATCACAAATGTCAATTGGACAAGCCTTTTCAGATCGGAGTTGAAATTGTCAAGAGATTTAAATTTTTCGAGAAAAGCCTAATTAGTTGTGGCTGAAATCAAGAGCCAAAAAGCCAAAAA